>SNQJ01S0027050.1:83801-97388 GCA_010110895.2 Picea sitchensis | reverse complement strand
TCAAAGTACAATGCATTAGAAAAAAAAGGAAGAAAGGGAATTCCTAAAAAATTGTGTCCTTCACTCCAAGATGATCATGTAGAAGGTGGAACTTCTTCTCAGTAAATTCCTTGGTGAATATGTCTACAATATGTTTGACAGATGGACAATAATGAAAATCGATGATCTTGTCATGTACTAGCTCTTTGATGTAATGCATATGGATATCGATGTGTTTGGTCTGATGTCGGTGCACTGGGTCTCTACAAAACTTCATATTAATCTAATTATCACACCAAATTATAGTTGGATGATGAAACTGAATGTCAAGCTCAATGAGGAAGTTTTGAAGCCAAAGTGCCTGAATAGTGACATTGATCGTTCCTCTATACTCAAACTTTGTTGATGATATAAAAATAATTGATTGATTTTTTCTCGACCAACTGATGGGATTGGAACCCAAACTAAGCATGTACCAAGACATGGAATTGCAATCTATGCTATCGCCATCCCAATCAAAATCAATGAGTCCCGTGAGATTTAATGAAAAACCTTCTACATAGTGGATCCCATAACCTATGGTGCCTTGAACATATCTAAGGATGCACTTGGTAGCCTTCTAGAGTATGTCATGAGGCACCTACATGTATTTGTAAATTGACCCTACTACATATGAGAGATCTAGTTGGGTGTGGGTGAGATAGAGAAGGATCCCCACAAGTTGCCGATATAAGGTGTTTTCCACCACTGATGTATCCTCTCCATCCTCAAGATGTACCCCAGATAGAAATGGCATGGTTATCGACTTGTATTTAGTCATGTGTAATCTAACCAAGAGATCTTAGGCATACTTACTCTGATATATCTTGGTACTTGAAGCATCCCGACTGATCTTAAAACCAAGGAAATAGTGCAGTGTACCCATGTCCTTCATAGAGAACCTATCGTGTATAATGTATTTAAACACAATAATTATTAAGGTCAAACCTCATGTGATTAGGAGGTCATCAACATATAGAAATAGGATCAATAAGGAATCCGAGGTTCTCATTATTTAGACATTCATATTTGATTTGCATCTAACAAAGTGATAAGAGAGAAAGTAGGAATCCATCTTTGCATACCATGCTCTAGGTGCCTGCTTAAGGCCATAGAGGGAATTCTTTAATCGACATACTAACGATGAGTTATAAATGAACCCCTATGGCTGATCCATGTAAATATCCTCTGAGAGATCCATGTGAAGAAAATAATTATTCAAATCCATCTCATGAAATTACCACCCCTTGGTTGTTGTAATGGAAAGGGAAAATCGAAAGGAGTCCATATTTGCTACAAGAGAAAATGTCTCATCATAGTCCATCCAGTGGATCTGCTGAAAGCCTTTGGAAACCAATATTTCCTTATACCTTCTCACTAGTTCGTTTGCTTCCTTCTTGTTTCTATAGACCCATATGCATCTGACTAGCTTCATGTATGAAGGAAGAAGAACCAGATCCCAGCTATAGTTCTTGAGGATATACTTATACTCCTCATGCATGGAGGCTTCCCAGAAGGGATTTTTTGTAGCCTTTGCATATGTATGTGAGTCTGAAGCTAGAACCATATAAAAATTCATGGGAATCAATGGTTCAGTAGATGTGAGTTCATGAGGAGGATCCTCAAACTGAGACCTTGTCCTCCTCTGATCTGTTGGATCCCCCACAAGGTCTCTTGTTTCCTGTAGAGTGGTTTGTGCCCAATTGGGAAACTTTGGTGGTTCAACATATACATGTTGATCATCGACATGCTCATCATATTTTGAATCAGATTTAGAAATCATATCTGAACCATGATATGAGTGAGAGGACTCATCATCATTGATTTTTGGAGTAGGTAGTGGTACATATGAATCTACATGTTTCTTCGATGGTGCATGCAATGGAGTTTCCTCAAATTGAACATTTCTCTCAATGATGAGCCTGTGAGTAGAGGGATTAAGTAACTTGTAACCCTTAAAATCATCTGGATATCCCATAAATATGCACACAATACTCTGCATATATAATTATTTTCTCTTTTCATAGGGTATGCGGGCTCATGCACATAATCCAAATATTTAGAAGTGAGTGACTTCTAGTTTGTTGTTGATCCATGGCTAAAAGGGAGTCTGTTCCTTGACAAATATGTGAGGAGATATGTTATGAATATGGTTGGCACAGTTAAGTGCCTCGAACCATATATTGGATAGTAGATATATTGCATGCAACATTCAAGTTGCCATCTCCTTGAGGGATCTATTCTTCCTCCCACCTACTCCATTCTGCTATAAAGTGTAATGTACCGTGTGTTGCAGATGTATACCTGCCTCTAAACAAAGATGTTGGACATATCAGTTCACATATTCCCCCCCATTTTATATGTACAGTATTTTTGTATTTCTCCCAGAATGAGTCTTTGCATGTTCTTTGAAGTCTTTGAGATTCTCAAAAACCACATACTTCTTCCTGAGAAAATAAACCCAATTTTATCGTGAGAAATCATAAATAAATGTAAGAACGCACTTTTCTTTGTCTATGGACGAATGAGGAAAGGGTCATATCATATGACTGTGTATGAACTCAAAGGGAGAGGATGCCCTCTAGGCATTCCCTTTCTTAAACTTCTCTTGAGTATGTTTTCCAATAATGCATCCTTGACAAACTCTTTTTGAAAAGGGTATTTTCGGAAATCCGGTGACCATATTCCGTCTACATATTTTTTGCATGTATCTGAAGTTTAGATGGACAAATATATCATGCCATAATATACTAGTATCATCAGAATGCATCAACAATCAAGAAGAATAATATTTAGTAATGAATTTCTTGAAAGTATACAAATGATATTGGTGGTTCACCTGACCAACAACACTCATGGAGTTATCATGCATATCGGATATGGTTATAGAATCAGGCATGAATTACACCCTTTTTCATGTACTAGAATGCATTATCTGATAAATGGAGAGTAGATTCATGGATAGTTTTGGAACATGCAAGGCCTTCTCAAAAAATTTGTGTGGAAGTTCTACTCTCCCTTGTCTAATGACCTCAACCGGGGTATCATCTCCAATGAGGATGGGAGGACCCGTGCATTGAGAAATATAATATAAAAAAATATTTCTTTTTTCCATATGGTGGGATGCGCCTGAATCTAAGATCCATGAATTAGGAGAAGAGTTAATGGAAATCAATGCATGAGGGTTACCTTGTCTAGCTTGATATTTTGGATTCTTCTTGGCATCTTCATGAATGTGATCCCTGAGGTTTTTCTTATAAAGAATCCATGCCATCTAATCAATCTATTTCTTCATGCATGAAGAATTGAGATTATAACCATGGTTGCAGTAACTGCATTTGCTCTTCCCTTTCTTTCCCTTTCCACCTTTGGAGCCTGAGGAGTCATTGAAGGGTTTGGAGTTCCCTTCCCTCTTTGGCTTTTCATGTGCCTTTCCCTTTCCTTTTTTCTTGGTCTTCAGATCGCATGTGTTGTTGCTCTCATGAAAATCAAGTGCAAGTGCATTTGATCCTTTGATTATCCCCATCTTGATGAGATTGTATTTATAATACGTGAGGTATTCAATAAATTGATATAATGTCGACATTGTCTAGGTAGATCCTAAAGTGAATCTATATGAGACGAAATCAACATAATCCAACCAAGTTTTTTCAAAATAGAAAGGATCAACTTGGTTTATTGAGTTGATTTATCAACACCACATCCCTTTAGATGAAGGATAAGGGACTTGAAATTAGTAAATAAATCCAGGATGTTATCAAAATTCCTGAGATATAAGGAATTTAGCTTGACCTTGAGCATATGGACTCTCATTTCGTCATGTTTTCCAAAGAGATCCTCCAATGTTTTCCAAATATCATCTGGTCTGGTACAAGCTTCAATGTGAAACAGAAGCTCAAGGGACATATACACATAGAGGAGGCCATAGGCCTCATACATGTGGCTGAGATACCTGTTCTTCTCAACAACAGAAGATGGATCAATCTATATTGCCATAGTAATATGATATAATCCTCTACATCTTAGATGATACATAATTTTCATCTTTCACTCGAAGTAGTTATGAGGCATGAAAAGTATTTCCAATGAGTAATCCATTGTTTATGACCACATTTTCCTCCTATACCTGCAAATATAATGCTTATGTGATTTCTCTTAGAAATCAAGTCTCTAATACCATGCAAATTTTTCATAGTGAACCTAGCTAGTAGAAAATAAACACACAAAGCTTGCGAGAGAGAAGAGAAGATAGTAGAATGAAAGAATTGTATTAAATGAATGAGTAATGGTAAAATTACACATGATATACACTACATAATCAAAATAATTATCCATAGAACAGATCTAGAGAGATCTAGACACTCATTGACAAACACTGGAGTGAAATGCCACCTAGTCCTAGTTAATTGGCCATGCGGTCATTAGTTAACTGACTAATCACTACTAGAGTGAGGAGAGAATAATACATGCACATGTGTGGTGCCTTCTTGGTGATGATTTCAAGGTAAGTGAAAAATCATGGCGATTATACAGAGGTATGGATGCAACACTTGGTGACAATACTGATGTTTCCATGCAAGACTCCACTTCACTAGTCTAATTAATGTGTAACTGACTCAAGATTGAAGCGGATGTAGCACCCTCATCTAGGGGAGAATATATCTAACCAGGGCACCCTCAACATAGACTATTCAACCCAGGAATATAAATAATAGGTGAGTGTTTAATATCTCCAACATTTATATTAGAAATGATGCCCATTGGAATCCCAATGTGCATTCAAACCCTTTCAAATAACAAACTTGAAATTTCTTTTCCTTAGATGGTCTTATTACAAGCCATTGATACATACATCTTTATGAACATGTCTACTATCACATACAAGTAGTCATTCTCTTTTCTTTTCGTCAACAAAACCATAACAAAGACAATGCATATTTTTTCCCATGGCCTTGTATGAGATGGAAGTGCATTTTATAGTCAATTAGGGGTAATTTGAGGTCTAAAATAGGCCTCCTAAGGAAAATAATAAAAAAATAGTTAAAATAATAAAATAAGTTATGATTTTTCAAAGGGAAAGAAAGAAAACTGTTTTTTTTAATCTTATTTTTGACTTATCTCCTTTCAAGTGTAGGCACTCATTGAATGAAAAATTAAATTCCACATCCAATGATTACCCACTCTACATACTTTTGATAGGCCCATAGTGAGATAATCTATAAATACATGAAAAAAATGTGTTTCTTCAAATGAAACATATAATTTTCATGTATTTCTAGTTTATCTCACTATGGTTCTATCAAAAGTATGTAGAATAGGTATTCATTAGATGTATAACTTAATTTTTCATCCAATGAATTCCTACACTTGAAATGTGAATAAACCTATAAGGAGATAACTCATAAATACAATTAAAAAACCTAGTTTCTTCCTTTCACTCCAAAAAATATTTACCCTTATGATTGACATGATCATATTGAATCCTTTTGGTTCTTTTAAAGTTTATTTTGACAATACATTTTTTTAGGCCCATTTTTTACCTCAAAATTCCCCTAATGCCTTGTTTCGTGTTAGTAGGCTTGTTGGTACAACATATAATACAACCACTAATAAATATAGTTACTTCTTCTTGAATATTGGGCTAACAAACATTCCTTTACAAGTTAACCACAATTTTCGCAACACCAAAATGACTAGCAACCTTGGAGGTGTGAGCTTCTCGTATTAGTTGTACTCTTCCTTCCTTTGGTACAAAAAAATTCCACGCCTTATAGAGTAATCAATCATGGAGATGGTAATCAAAATCATTTTTTTTCTAGCCCTTGTAGTTGATGATACACCACCACATTGTTCTCATCTTCGAAACACTCATCTTCATATTATTCATGGGAAAATGGCTTCATGTGCATATAAATGACTGCAAAAGCTACAACTTTCAATCTTGGTATCCTAGATAGAAAATCAACCAACATGTTGGATTTATCCTTATTATATTTAATTATTAGATGAAATTGTTGCAAAAATCCCTTCCAATTATAGTGTCTTACTTATTGGAGCTTACTCTACTACAAGTAATGTATATTTTAGTTATTAGTATGGGTGATGGTCTCCTTACCCAATAGCTAGTTCTTCCACTTATTTACTGCATGAACCAGGGAATGGAGCTCCTTGTCATATATAGGGTATTTCAATCCATGTCCATGGAATAGCCTTGATATCAAATTGATATCCTCTCTTGAATTTATAGTACTCCCATAACATACCAACCTTATTTTTCAACTTTCATGGATATTCCATTGGACATATCGTCACAATAGATCTAATAAAATACTGAAATGATTAATATGAAGGTTAATTTCCTATAGATCTCAGACTTTTTGATTATTGGTTTTCTTCTTAAAATTTATGAAATAATTCAAATGTGAAAAATAGAGAACAAAAATAAATACGCACACACCATCCACAAATAAACACAAGATATAACCCCAGAAACCCCATACGAGAGAAAACCTAGCTAGAAGGTGAGGTTGCACTACTCTCTTTTCTTAAAATGCAAGTACAAAGAAACACACACTCTCTGTGGAGTTTCCTTTGACAATGTGGCCTATATGGTTGCTACAAAATATCTCCTCCTCTATTATTCTCACAAAATACCACTCTCAACTAAAATTCTCAACTATGGAACAAGATACAACGCAAAAGAATGGAACCCCCTCTCCTCCTAGTGGCTCAATATTTAACATAGATTGATAGACATATAGGGGTAGGGTTTTGACTTCCTTAACCCTAAATTGTGATAATGTTTTATAACTTATAGAATCTTATTGAAAGTTCATATGTGGCTAACCCCTTATGCATGAGTAATTGGGGCTGATGTGGTATCCTCCCATACCATGGTGGTCAACAAGGTAGGTCAACTTGTGGGAGGCATAACTTTTGCATACAAGCTATGATTGACACAGTGTTTTCACCATTGGAAATGCCTTGAAGTGTAGAATAGCGTCACGAGTTTCCATCTATTGCTAGGAATTTATTGACCCCAAAAAATGTCGTTTGATGCCTCAAAATGGCTTCATAAGTTTTTAAACCCCAATTTTCCAAACTGGGACCTACCGTTAAAATGACCCTACAAGTTTATTCCCCCAATTTTTCCACTCTAAAAGAATCAAGATAGATGAAAAATAATATAATGATTCAATCTGAATTATACCTCCCCATTTAGGGAGGATTTTTTCCTCCAAAATCTTTACAAAATGAGATGAGGAAATTTTTTCTCTACCTTCTCCTTGGAGTACCACTTTGATTTTCTTCGAGGTTGTCCATTCAACCCAATCTACCAAATTTTATGTTGTCTTTTTATTCTAGTCATGGTCCTCTTATACAAAACTATGTTATTTTCCAACTCTACCTGAGGATCTAGTGTTAATTCCTCTATGGAAGGTAGGACCTGCTCCTCCTCTTGATCGAACATGGAAGGATCATAGAGTTTGATATTATCCACCTTCAGTACTGATTAAATGAACATGTATGGGGGTAGATTAATTTTGTATGCATTATCTCCCACCTTCTCTAATATCTCGAAAGGTCCATATTGCAGAGCCTTGATTTTATTACCAAGACCCTTTAGTATTCCCTTGTTCAAATGTAACTAGATTATGTCTACCACTTTGAATGACTTCTTGGTTATGTGTTGATTGTATCTGGCCTTGTATTTTTCCTATGACTTCTTTAGCATCTCCAGTACTTACGAATGGATCTGCCTAATCTTCTCAACAATTTTTTATTCTCGTAATTCATCTCCTCTGAGGTTCTCCCTAACTCCTCCTTGACATCCATATCCAACATCCAAGGGTGAAGGTGGAAAATACCCAAAGAAAGTTTCAAAAGGTGACTTACCACTAGAAGTTTGGACTGCTATATTAGAGAGTTTTGTATGCATATTGTATTTTCATCCCAGGTCTTCAGATGATTTTGATTGTAACCCATCAAAAATTGTACCAAAGTGTTGTTGAGGACTCTTCTTTTCCCACTTGTTTGTGGATGGAATGGTGTATACCTCTTCAACTAAGTGTCCATATTCTCCCACAATGTAGTCCAAAATGTATTAAGAAATCTGGTATCCCTATCTGAGATGATACTCCTTGGTATCCCAAAGTGCACCCAAACTAGTTCAAAGAATATGTTTACCACTTATTATCCTTTGATGGTCTTTTTACAAGGAATGAGAATGCACATATTGATAAAATGTCCACTACCAAAAATAGATAGTCATGTCCCTTATTGGTTGTTGGTAAATCTCCCACAAAATCCATGGAATTGCTTTCCCAAGGTTGAGTGGGTATAGGTAAGGGATGGTATAGAACTTGCTTCCTGTTACTAGGATTGTTGGTACTACAAAGTATACATCCTCTAATATATCATGCTACATATTCATGCATTTTGGTAAGCTACACAAAGCCTCTTCGATACGATACATTCATT
Source organism: Picea sitchensis (assembly GCA_010110895.2). NCBI lineage: Eukaryota > Viridiplantae > Streptophyta > Pinopsida > Pinales > Pinaceae > Picea > Picea sitchensis. The sequence goes on along the minus strand of SNQJ01S0027050.1, from coordinate 88,889 downwards.
CTCCTTTAGGGACACATATCTTTTCGAGCTTGTAGAGTAAACCATTCTGGAAATGATAGTCAACCTTACTATCACCTTCTTCTATATCAATTTGGCCATGTATCTGCTAAAACACCTCAAAGTCTTCATATTCTATTTATGCCTCTCTATATGCATCATGGGTAAAAGGCTCCATGTGCATAAGATTTCCCAAAGATGTAATCTTGGATGTGGCCCCAAAGATGTAATATTGAAGGAGAAAATTGATAATTTACAAAAAGAAGCATGGAGCCCAAAACTTGTTTTTGGCATAACAAGAGCAATTTAACCCGTAATCAGATGAAATTTTAAGGGGATTTTTGCAGTGTTCAGGGCCTCCAATTTTCAAAAAATGTGAAATAGTGACTACTCTTGAATAGTGACTACTCGTGAAAACGTGAAATTATTGATGATGTAAGATGTCTACTTTTGAATAAAGACAATTTACAATAGGAGGAAGGGAAATGAATTGATCTTGTAGATGACATAGGTTAAAAATTGGATATTTCATTTGAGTGCCAAAGTATTTATTAATTCCATGATCCACTAAACATGGAAGCATGGAATATCTTGTATAGTGGGTTGGGAAAATAAAAGGTTGCAGAGGGAGTGAAAATATACATAATAGGTAATGAAAGGTGGATAAAGGACTCAGGTAGAGAATAGCCAAATTATTATTCAACTGCTACAGTATCTGAATAAATTACAAGGGAAAATTTACAAGGATTATCACATAGGACATGAAGCCAACAGATGAATAATTTCATTAGCATGCACATGAAGTTAAGGAGGACTCCATATAATTGAAGGTATAAATGTAGTGAAGGCTACAAATATTTATGCAAAAGGGAACAAAAATATTAGGAGTATATGTGTGAGTCATCTCTATGTGCAAGCATAGGAATTCCTGGAAAATGGTTTCTAACTTTGAACTGGAAACTAAGGATAGAGCATCCAAGGAAAGAAATAAAACAAATTTTGTTATCAGAATTCAGAGTGGAAGTAGGGTATAGGTACAAATGATTCAAGGACATAATAATAAAATTTATTCACTAAATATTTCCAATGAAGGAATGTATCATTCCATTGAGAGAAGTTGTTCCTAAGTGGACAAGTAGGGTTTCACAACGAACCACTCATTGAAGTGAAGATTGAAAAAATCCAATGCATAACTAAAGATAATGGTAAGGAGTTCCATAATGATAATGGTTAAGGTGATTCAAGGATGCTACAATATCAAGGTGATGGAATGATATAAAGAACATCAGTCCAATGTGATGGAAGGTTCTAGCAAGGTAAGGTTTGAGTATGATTTCCTAAGTTGAGGAAGATACCAATAGGACACATTGGATGGAATTGAAAAATGGCCAGGTGGGACTTGAATAGAACAGATTCATATAAGGGAAGAACGTTGTGTAGATTAGCAGAAGAATAGTGCACAATGTTGCAAGAATATATAAGGATTCAAGGACAACTACATGGAGCATAAGAAGATAAAACAAATATTTTCTAGAGTGTATACTAGAATAGATGCATGTGATTTCGAGGAAAATCCCCTACAGTTATGGGATAACTGCAACAAATTGAAACCATAAAAGACAAACCAATTTCAATGAAAAAAACTTTATAATTAATTCAATTGAAATAACTAACTTTCATAGAAGGAAGAAAGGTAAACTTACTGTCAATCCTACGTTTGATGTAGATCTAGATTCTAAAACCCTTTCACTCCTTCCCGATAGTTTCCTCTGCAACATACAAAATCTCAAGCATACAAGTCTATGATGGGAGGTGGTTATATTAATAACTATCTTGTTACTTCAATTAAATACAAAACATATCCAATGCAACTAGTGTTCTAAATAGAATATATTAAAAAATACAAATTAAACATTATGAACACAACATTTTGAAGGAATGAACATCTTATAAATATTCAACATTATGGAAATTACATTCTATACCTATAGTGTTATGTCATTTTCCCATAAAAATGACTTTAGGTCCCTCCACCTAAGCTCTTGTTAAAAAGTTTGGTATCGACATTAGATTCACTAGAAGACTCAAGGAGGATACAAGGAACATCCTATTCAAATAGAAATGTGCTCAAAGAAATCTAGAAAAAAGGGTTTCCAAGTCAAGAACCAACTGAAAATGGGAGGTTTATGGGCTTAGAGACATGGTGGGGGTAGCCAATATATTTTTTTCTTTGATATGCCCTTAATAATTACCTTTCTCCTTGGATAAAATGCTATATTTAAGGCATCCTCAACCAATTAAGGATGGTTGAGTACGGGTAAAAGGATTTAGGAAACTAACCAAATTTGTAACTCAAATTAATTAGGTGAAAATATATTTTTTAATCATTTATTAACATGTATGTTACTTTCCTTTGAGAAACTTGCATATACACGTGTTGGATAATTGTTAGGGTGCATACAAGTTCCAAAAATATGTTTTTTAGAATATCTCAATGATGTATGGGGAAGAGGTGTTTACGAGTAGGATAAGGAGTAGGTAAATAAAATCATCAATGCTTCAATGGTGGAAATTGATGCTATAATAGATGCCCCCTAATGTGTGAGGTAAGAAGAGAAATTGATGGACAAAATACATTAGAATTCTTCAAACAATAGTAATCCATGGTGAAGGTCACCAGATTCTAATCTTAGAACAACCACCAACGCCAAAAACTAGTTAGAATACTCAATTCCCAAGGCGGGCATACCCATGCTCATGTGTGATTACAAGCATGGTCACCAACAAAGTACATTGCAGATCCATGTAGAATGTATATATAGAAAGCAATGATAATGACCATAAAAGAGATACACATTGGATCCATTTCAAGCATATATCATAGCCACAAAAGAGATACACAGTGGATCTATGTCTCATAATTAGTAAAGGATATCTAGAGGCAAGATTTGGATGATTGATCCTTCACAAATATTGATGTGATGAGTGGTATTTTTCAAATGCAACATAAGAAACAACATAAAGTAGGTGATGCTACTACATTCCATAGGTATTCAAATCAAACGTTTGTTGGACACACCTACTACACTGAGAGGGGGGGTGAACAATGTAGGTCTCTTTTTCCCAAAACTTCCCTCTTACACAAAACTCATTAGTTAGAAATCACCATTAACTTATTATTCATTGTTGTTAGTTATAACCAGCTAAATGTGAATGCATATTAGAAATATATATCAACAATATATCATCAACAAATCATCACCACAAGGAACACAAAGAACACAAGATGTATATACAATTTTCCTTTTATTACAGACTTCAATCCTTAGGGTTTATCGACAACAACTGAATAAAGTACAACTCTACAAGAGTACTAGCTCTATATGAAAGACTCAACTTACATCCTCAGCACCAACTGAGTTGAGGAAAAAATCCTCCACATATATGAATCTGTCACAAGTACGCGACCTGTCAGTAGTGCATCTCACATATGTACGTGCCCTGGCTCACTATAGCCCATGTATGTATGTGGTTAGTCTGTACTACAACCTGTGTGCCACCTCTAAGAAGTTAGGGTTTTTCATTTCATCAGACACTCAGATCCTTTGCAACCTGTAATCACATTCTCTTATGTCTCTCACTGTCCAATCTGACCCACATCCAATCACAACACATCCGAGCTCTCCAATAGCCTACTCATACTTCTCAACCATACACAATGAATGTTACTTGAACATGTGTAAACAACCAGTATACTATAGCCATTATATCAATATTTAATCATAAGAGTGTTGCTCACTCCATCAACCAAATCAACTGCATCATAACAATCATACCAAGAATGCCTTAAGAATTCACCACAGAACAAACAAGAATATCCATCAAGACAACAATACAACCATACTAGATTTTGTATGGAAGAACTGAGCCCATAGAATGTCGATATAGAACGTTCTTCGGTCTTCAAGAGCATGTCATCAACTTAACCACCAATCTCCATGACTTCATCCATTGTACGTGCCCTGTCTTCATACATTCCACGTATGTATGCGTCCTGGCCCACTACAACCCACATATACCTTAGAAACTAGGGTTTCTAAACTTCCGAGATTTTTTTCATCATGATCTCAAACTTGTTGAACTTTGATGCGTTCATGAGAATCTCCATACTCTTTTTCTCTCAAAATAGATCTTCAATCATGCTCAAGAGATACACAAGAGATGCACTTCACAAGATATCCTTTCCTCTTGTTTATACTCTTCATCTTCTAGGTCACTTGACCTATTTTCCTCATTTTAGGGTTAACCACTTTCCATAATTAGAAGTTCTCCATTACTTCATTATTTAAATATTCCTTCTTGACTTTGTCACCTCACTTTATCATTTAAATAATCTTCCTTGACTTTGTCACTTCTCTTTATTATTTAAATAATCCTCCTTGTCACTTATCTTTATTATTTAAATAATCCTCCTTGACTTTGTCACTTCTCTTTATAATTTAAATAATGATTTCTACTTTGAAAGATATTTGACTTCTTTGACCTTTTGGGGCTTCAATCCAACATGTGAGCATCCTTTATCTTCGTAAGGCCATAACTCTAAAACCATGAAGAGTTATGTGACATTCCACATACCACCATAAATGGCATGACAAGCACTATCCATCTATGATAGTTTCACCAACAACTTTATCGATCTTCATCTCATTATTACACATATAAGCATGGGTTCTCCAACCATACTTCTAGGATAACTCAACTGTAAAGCATCTTCTCGTGAGGGATTTCACCATAAGGAGACCACTTTGTATTTCATCAATTTGTATACCTTATCAACCATGATAAGTCAATAATGATTCATCATATCCATCCAACAATGCATCATATACCAATGAAACCATATCGATCCATCTTCATCTAAGAATCATGTATCAATGACAACTCATTGATCCATCTTCATCTATGCATCATATCAATGACATCATATGACTATGATTCCACTTGACATCTATCCATTCTCATTAAGGACAATACATATTACATTTGACATCAATAATCAATCAATCAACCCTTTGGCATCAATCAATCACT
>SNQJ01S0027050.1:45392-82649 GCA_010110895.2 Picea sitchensis | reverse complement strand
ATTATTTAAATATTCCTTCTTGACTTTGTCACCTCACTTTATCATTTAAATAATCTTCCTTGACTTTGTCACTTCTCTTTATTATTTAAATAATCCTCCTTGTCACTTATCTTTATTATTTAAATAATCCTCCTTGACTTTGTCACTTCTCTTTATAATTTAAATAATGATTTCTACTTTGAAAGATATTTGACTTCTTTGACCTTTTGGGGCTTCAATCCAACATGTGAGCATCCTTTATCTTCGTAAGGCCATAACTCTAAAACCATGAAGAGTTATGTGACATTCCACATACCACCATAAATGGCATGACAAGCACTATCCATCTATGATAGTTTCACCAACAACTTTATCGATCTTCATCTCATTATTACACATATAAGCATGGGTTCTCCAACCATACTTCTAGGATAACTCAACTGTAAAGCATCTTCTCGTGAGGGATTTCACCATAAGGAGACCACTTTGTATTTCATCAATTTGTATACCTTATCAACCATGATAAGTCAATAATGATTCATCATATCCATCCAACAATGCATCATATACCAATGAAACCATATCGATCCATCTTCATCTAAGAATCATGTATCAATGACAACTCATTGATCCATCTTCATCTATGCATCATATCAATGACATCATATGACTATGATTCCACTTGACATCTATCCATTCTCATTAAGGACAATACATATTACATTTGACATCAATAATCAATCAATCAACCCTTTGGCATCAATCAATCACTTGACATCAATTAATCAATCCTTTGGAATAAATCAATCACTTGAAATCAATCAATCAATCCTTTGGCATCAATCAATCACTTGAAATCAATCAATGACATCAATCAATCAAAGATTTGGCATCAATGACAACCTGATCCAACAATATCCCCCTTTGGCATTGATGGCAATACCGACATTGATTTCAACATGTATATAAGGCATGATCTACATCAATAGTCATAAATCACTTGAATGTGACTATCTCTCCCCATCAGTAATCATCAATCACATAAATGTGACTATCTATCCCCCTTTGACATCAATGGAAAAGGGTCATTCTCCCCTTGGGAATGCTCCCCCTATCTGAATTCCTTTGATCTTCCTCTGAATAATATCTCCCCCTTTGAACAAGGGATATCACTATGATGTAATGATGAAGATACATCGCTCATATTCCCCCTGTGACCATCGCTCGCCCTAGAATTATGCCTATCTTCTCTTTCTTCAAATATAGGGCCATTTTATCAAGTATGCATCTGATAAATATCTCCTCCTAGAATCATGGGAAGAAGAATGAATCCTCCTATGGGTATGTCTCCCCCTATCTTCTTTGCGAGATGACAAATATGCCACCACTGTAATATGCTTCTGCTGCAAATGCTACTTTTCAAATGGATCATAGAACAACCGCTCTTCCTATGATGATCCTTAGACCTGTCCATGCATTAGAAATCGTGCCATACCATGAAATAAAAGATATGTCAACAAAATAGATAATCATGAATATGATATCAACCAAGTACATTCTGTACCAAAATGTTTTCTCATCATGCACAACACCCATGTACATCAATCATGTACATCAACACCATACAATGTGCCAAAAGATATCATCAATGGAATGGAATGTATCAACCGTATGCCTCTATCAACATGCCAACCATGTGCATCTACCAATATGTCAACCATGTGTATCTTCCAATATTCCAACCATGTGCATGTCAAAACAAGTTTCATATCAGTCATGATATCTCTCCACCATGAACCAAGTGCCACAACCATGTATCTCAAACAAATACCAATTGTTGTGCCAATCAAGTAATACCAATGGTGTACTTTTATCCAAGTACTATCATCCAAACATATGCCATCTATGAGTGTTCCAAACATGTACATCAACATGTATCACCACTTGTACCAAGCAAGTATATCAACCATGCAACAATACTACAACATGACATATATGTATGTCAAATCCTCCATAAAAGATGTGCCAATCAAACTACTAGTAGGTGCCTCTACCAATGTACTAGAAATGTACCAATCATGCATCAACTATAGATCAAGCTATGACACATCAATGATGTAAAACATGATCACCTCATCAACTCACCAACTACATGTCTCAATATGTACTCCAACCATATTCCAAATGCATACATCAAGATTTCCAACAAGTAATCTTCCAATAATACATCACAAGCTATATCAATGAAACTTAAATATGCACCAGTCATGTAACCCAATAGATCAAACTCAATCCTCCATTTACTACAACAAATACTAAGCATCCAATAATACATGTACCAGTAGTATGATTCAATAGATGAATGACATCTCTAGCTAGCATCATCATGATATATCACATAACCAAGGTTACATAACTTCACTGTCATAACCAACATTGTTCTTCAACATAAAATGCCTCAATCCATACTCATGGGTTAGTGCCATGCATCCAAGCTAGCCTTTCATTATTTTTTATCATCACATTACATAATCCAATATAGAATCATGAAAACCTGCAGCAAATAGTGTTAGAACTTGCAACAAACCATGTCAGACTCTGCAACACAGAGTTATATCATTACATCAAGATGCAACCCCTATGCATAGCTCCTTTCCCAAGGCTTTACCACATATACGCGGCCTGTTGCAAAGACATCTCGCGTATGTACACGGCCTATTCAAGGTCATAACACGTATGTATGCGACTGTTACCACTGTCACCCGCATATTCTTTAGTAGATGACACACTTTAGCTTCCTTCAAGGCTTCCATTCTTCTCTGGGTGTTCAATCTTATTCACCCACTTTTGAAGTTGTCCTTGTTTCTCATAAGTTGAGATTTAAGCTTCCTTCTTTTCAAAGATGTCTCCTTCCTTAATTCATTCCTTCTTCTAGTCATGATATCTGAAGTCCTCATCATAGACTTTCTTCCTGTGTTCCAACACTCCTGGGTTTTGTGGCCAAATACACTACAGTTGTAGCATCTCATGGTGTTACAGTGAACAATAATGTGTACTACTTGATCACATCTACAACACCTTATGGTGTTATGAAATATTATTTCATTTCTCCTTGCATAATATATGCACTCCAAAGCTTTGTGACCATATTCATTACATGAATAACATTGACCATGAAAAATGCCTTCATACCTTTTCTTTGGTGTCCATCTTCTTTGAGGTGTAAGGATGGCTTCTTGATGTCTTACTTTCTTTTTTCTTTTGAAAATTTCCTTTCCTTGTGTATATGGTTGATTTGCAACATTTTCTTCATCCTTTGAGGGACTTACCTCATGCTTCCTTGAGGTGCTTGCTTCAACATGTGTAGCTTCTCTCTTGTATCCAAGACCTGATTTATCATATGGTGATCTTTGAATTTCCAAGATCTCATCCACGATTTGTGAGCTATTCAAGAATTTGATTGACTTCTCTACATTCTTTCTAAGGTTAACAACTTCATCTTCTAACTTATGACATGACTCTTACTTTTAATTTATTTGATTCTTCAATAGTTCATCTACCATTTTGGCTTCTTCAATTTGGGTCTTGAGATGGACAATAATTTCAATTTTTTTGTTAATCTCATCATCTACCTTCATATATTATTTTCCATTATTTAGTCTGGTGATCTCTTCTTCCTTTTATTCTAATTGAGTCTTATTAATCTCTTCTTGTTTCTTGAGCATTTCCGTTAACTTCAAGATGTGCCTTTTACTCCTCCTAAGAAACTTCTTAGTGTTATCCGAAAGATAGCTATATTCTATATAATAATGGTCATTGATATATTTATATAAACCATGTTCAACTTTATTTTGAAGTTCTAATAGATCTTCTTCTATTATTTCCATGGGATAACTACCATCAAACTCTACACAAACTATTTCTTAATTTGCTTCTTCACTTGTAGAGAAAAATTCAACACCATCACATTTTGAATCTTTGCAATCAAGAGTCTTTGGAGATTCTTTACCTTCATTTGAAATACCTCCAAGATCCTCCTTTTTGCCAACAAGATCACATGATTCTTTTCTTTCATTTGAAATGTCTTCAAGATCTTCATTTGTGCTAACATCATCACTTGATTCTTTGTATTCATTTGAAATATTTTGAAGATCACATTTAGAAATAATGCATTCAATAGTTTTTGAAGATTCTTAACCTTTAATGATCTTGATGGAGTGGTCTTCAATATCTTCCTTCTTGTTCTTTCTTTGATATGTATCCTCTAGCTTTAGCCATAGATCCTTGGCGGAAGTGCATTGACCCATGCTCTCTTTGATAGGGCTTGAGAGTCCACTAAGAATGGTCTTGATAGCCAATGAATCATTCTTATTTCCTTCCCTTTTAGCTGCAAACTTTGACTTGTTCTTAAAGGAAAATGATCCATCAATGGTTTCCTTCCAAATACCCACACCCATTTCCTTCAAGTGTACTCTCATCTCTATTCTCCACGCATAATAGTTTTCCTCCTAAAGGATTGGAACCTCATCATACATTTGTGTGTCTATAGATCTCCTCCAAGATTGTTAAAGATTATAGTGAAGGCCTGCTCTAATACCAACTGTTGGACACACCTACTACACTAAGAGGGGGGGTGAACAATGTAAGGATCTTTTTCCCAAAACTTACCTCTTACACAAAACTCATTAGTTAGAAATCACCATTAACTCATTATTCATTGTTTTCAATTATAACCAGTTAAATGTGAACGCACATCAGCAATATATCATCAAAAAATCACCACCACAAGGAACACAAGATGTATATACAATTTTCTTTTTATTTCAGACTTCAATCCTTAGGGTTTATCAACAACAATTGAATAGAGTAAAACTCTACAAGAGCACCATATCTATATGAAAGAATCAAATTACATCCTCAGAACCAACTAAGTTGAGGAAATAATCCTCCACATATATTAATCTATCACAGGTACGCGACCTGTCAGCAGTGTAGCTCGCATATGTACGTTCTCTGACTCACTACAACTCGCATATGTACGTGGTCAGTCTGTACTATAGCCTACGTGTCACCTCTGAGCAGTTAGGGTTTTTCATTTCATCAGAAACTCAGATCCTTTTCAACCTACAATCGCATTCTCTTCAGTCTCTCACTGTCCAATATGACCCACAATTAGTCACAACACATCCAAGCTCTTCAATAGCCTACTCATGCTTCTCAACCATACAAAATGAATGCTACTTGAACATGTGTTAAAAACCGGTATACTATAGCCATTATATCAATACTGAATAATAAGAGTGCTTCTCACTCCATCAACCAACTAAACCACATCATAACAGTCATACCAAGAATGCCTTAAGCATTCACCACACAAAAAACAAGAATATCCATCAAAACAAAAATGCAACCATACCAGAGTTTCTATGGCAGATTTGAGCCCATAGAATGAAAATATGGAACCTGCTTCAATCTTCAAGAGCCTGTCATCATCTTAACCACCAATCTCCATGACTTCATCCATTGTACGTGCCATGTCTTCATATAGCCCGCGTATATACACATCCTGGCCCACTACAACCCGCGTATACCTTAGAAACTAAGGTTTCTGAACTTATGAGACTTTTGTTGTCATGATCTTAGACTTTCTGAAACTTTGATGCCTTCATGAGAGCCTCCATACTCTTTCTCTCTCAGAATAGATATTCAATCATTCTCAAGAGATACACAAGAGATGCACTTCACAAGAGACCATTGCCTCTTATTTATACTCTTCATCTTTTAGGTCACTTAACCCATTTCTAGGTCACTTAACCTATTTTCCGCATTTTAGGGTTAACCACTTTCCATAATTAGAAAGTTATCCATTACTTTATTATTTAAATTCCTTCTTGACTTTGTCACCTCACTTTATCATTTAAATAATGTTCCTTGACTTTGTCACTTCTCTTTATTATTTAAATAATCCTCCTTGTAACTTCTCTTTATTATTTAAATAATCCTCCTTGACTTTGTCACTTCTCTTTATAATTTAAATAATGATTTCTACTTTTCAAGATCTTTGACTTCTTTGACCTTTTGGGGCTTCAAGCCAACATGTGAGGGTCCTTCATCTTCGTAAGGCCATAACTCTCAAACCATGAGGATTTATGTGACATTCCACATACCACCGGAAATGGCATGACAAGCACTATCCATCTATGATAGTTTCACCAACAAGTTTATTGATCTTAATCTCATTATTCCACATATAAGCATGGGTTCTCCAACCATACTTCTAGGATAAATCAACCATAAAGTGTCTTCCCCTGAGGGGTTTCACCATAAGGGGACCACTTTGGAGTTCATCCATTTGTACACCTTATCAACCATGATAAGACAATAATGATTCATCTTTATATCCATCCAAAAATGCATCATATACCAGTGAAACCATATCGATCCATATTCATCTAAGTATCAATGACAACTCATTGATCCATATTCATCTATGCATCATATCAATGACATCATATGACTATGATTCCACTTGACATATATCCATTCTCATTAAGGACAATACATATTACATTTGACATCAATCATCAATCAATCACTTGACATCAATGAATCAATCCTTTGGCATCAATCAATCACTTGACATCATTCAATCAATCCTTTGGCATAAATCAATCACTTGGCACCAATAAATCAATCCTTTGGCATCATTCATTCACTTGACATCAATCAATCAAACCTTTGGCATCAATGACAACCTGATCCAACACCATCATGGTAGGAGTCTGCACTATGTGAATAGACGTGTTGAATTCAAACACAGTGATACACCATTTGATTACCGCTCATTGATGTATACCATTAATAAAAATGAGACAACCCACTAATAATGATAATTTTCGTCAAGGTACCTAGTGAAATATCACAAGTGTGAATAGAGGATTTGATGTCAAACACCTAGTATAATCTATCTATCATGGGGCATTGATGTAATCCCATTGTCAATAGCGAGGGGACCTACCACTGATGAATATAATCCCCAAGTTACTAATAAATAATATAGATCCCTATCCCATGGAAATATGTGTCGAAGTCGATAGGAAGATATCCATAGGAAGGAGGCCACTAAGGCATACCCTATCAACCAACACAAGGAGTAGTAGAAGGCCAAATATTTGGAAGGAATTAGATTAAATATTGAAAGGACCACCAAAAATTGCGTCTCTCATGTGTACTATATGTAAAAATGCATGAAAGAGACCCTATGAAGAGCATCCAATAATGAAGACTACCAACAAAAGCGAGGAAACCACCAATGAGAAAAAATGGAATCCAAGGTACTGCATGAATCCCAATGTGTGTATAATATTCTTATCATCGAACACAAGGGAAACCAATCAGTGAATGACTAATGATGGAATGCCATCTACTGAGAAAAATGTCACCTATCAATGATGTAAATAGGGCCAGGGTGCGACTCAAGGTCGAACTCTCAGAGCAATGTGTCATAGTCGATAAGAGCTTAACCCGTTGACAGGAAGTCAATGGGGGCCCTACATACAAACATGAGTATAGGATAAATATACTTTTGATTCTCATATGTAATTGACATACGAGAAAGTTTAATTGCAAATCCAAGAATTCCGATGAATGGATAAAAGAGGATAAAAATTCCTTTGAACAAGAACATGTCACAATATGTGACTTAGGTAGATTGAAATGAAAAAGAACATTGACATAAGTATGTGATATGTGGCATGCTTTCCTAGTATCGCTAGTTAGAGTCTCCCTAGTATCTCTAGTTAGAGTCTCCCTCGTCAACTTCCCCTCATTAGAGTCTTATTGGGACCTAATTCTTAATCACTCTAATGGGTGCACCTACGATCGATGATCCAGATCTCATTGTGTCATAAAGCCTGCACCCTCCGATCAATGATCCATATTTAGTGGGGGGAACGATATCAATGATCAAGAATCTATTATGGCTTCCCCCTTACACAAGTAAATATAAATGGATGGGTGGCTTGAGTGACAACGTCAAGAATTCAATTCTACCAGGGAACCTGTTAGGCCAATCTGAAGCTCCCACATGGACACGCAAAACCCATGAAAGGGGCCCAAAAGCATGTCAAATAAGGGTGACACATGTCAAGAATTTGGGCCACATCAGCACCATCATGGGACAACAAAATTTTTCCATGTTTCCAAGCCAACATCAACATGACATATTTTTCTCAGCCAAAATTTTCTTTCGGTCATAGTCAAATCAATGAATCCTAGTTTATTTCTAGTTCCAAATGAATGGTTTTCAAAGTTCCCTTCTTGGAGTTTCTCTTGATACCTAGATATTGATCACTATGATGGGAACCTCCGATCAATGGTCCATATCTCATGATGTCTACAACTCCATATCAATGTTCAAAGTACAAGATTGGAGTCCCAAACCTTGATCACTCCAGCGGGTGAACCTCTGATCAACAGTCGAAATTTGATCTTAGGTCTCGAAGCATCCCAATATGGTGTCATGTAATCATGCTAGAATAACAAAATCAAACCCAACCAATGGCTACTACGTGGACATGTGGAACCCACTAGATACATAGCGAAACACCTCAAAACTGGGTGGCATGCATCATCCCTATCTTGCACCTAAGTATCACTGCATGCCAATAGAAAGATACCACGCATTGAGGCTGACGTCATCGGTGAATTCACCCTCACTCCGATGGGTGCACCTCCAATCAATGATCCATATCTCCTATTATTTTTCGGTCCATATCTATGGTCAAGATGCAAGCTCAAAGTGCCCTAGTTAGAGTCATGTTGCATCCCAAACCCCAATTTCTTTGATGTGTGTGCCTTCTATCAATGGTCAATATTGTTCTCCTAGATATATTTAACAACCGTTGATTCACACGATTTATGCAGATCCGATTTTGAGCACCTAACCAACAAAATAAATGATTGCAATGATTTTTAAGGAGTAGGGAGTGATGGATATTCTAGCTGAAAAATCTTCAACAACTCCATGATCTCAACATTGTATATTTCAGCAGGTAAAAGCAATTTTGACAGTTTCACTCAGAGGGAAAATCATTTAAGAATCAAGAAGCAGTAAACAATTTCAAGAATATGGAAGTGGTTTCAAGAAGAAATTTAGGGAATGAGTGAGAGGAATAAAAGACGATGAAGGTACTCATTGATAGGGTCGACACTTTGGGGAATTTAAATTTTTCTTACAACGAGAGTTGTTTTATTAGAAACCTTGAGCACATACATGTGGTAAATGTAGTAGGAAGCCAAAGATTCATCCCCTGTGTTACGTTTTAGTCTGTAACTCCTTTCCTTATAGTGTTTGTGTCCCTCTAAGAATCTCCTCTCATTTTTCTTTTCTAGTTGCAGATATTATTTATAAAATCTCAGACAACATGCTCTTCACCATATTCAATGTTATTGTATGATGTTTGGTTATGACATAGAAGTGATTTCCTCTGAATGAATGACCATTTATTGTCATTTATTTTTTCATTTAAATGATATGCAGAGGGTACCTCCATGTATTTGAATGTATGAGGATGTTAACTATTTGAATAATGTTTTATTGATTTCTATGCACTAGCTAAAGCTATTGAATTTTTAATTTCTCAACACTTTTGATGGGTGTTCTATATGCACTAAAAACACAGTAAAAACCCTCAATTAAATTGTCAACCCGGGGTAAGTAAACTTAGAGTTGTAGAAAAATATATGCCAAAGGTAGAAGGCTGCTAGGAGTATAGTCTAACTAATTAAGGTATCTATCTAAGGCTAATCTACTCAAGAAAAACTATCTAATGAACAAACCCTACTAAACAAATTGAAACTAGGTAACCTAAGTACTTTTGGGCCAAGGATCAATGATAGTTCCTAAGAAAGCAAACAAAAACTCTATGTAAAGAAAACTAGTTTAACAATAAGCAAAATAAAACTACTAAGCATAATAAGAAAATGACAAAAACAAACTATTTTAACTTGCCAACCTACATTCAATGAGCAACTACCCTATGAAAGCAAATAAATAAACAAGTAAGAAAAAACACCTATCTAACCTATTAAAGCAAATAAACAAGTAAGCAAAAACACCTAACTAACCTACTAAAGCAAAAGACAAGTAAAAAAAAGCACCTAACTAACCTACTAAAGAAAAAGACAAGTAAGCAAAGGAAACTAACTATTGCAAGCAATGAAAGTAAAACTTCTCATTGAACAATTATCTAGCCTAAGAGGCAAGTGGACTAAATGCCTAATGAAAAACTATTTCTAATGCATGAAAGGAAATCTAAGAGGCAACTAGACTAAATTCTCAATGCAATGCATGAAAGGAAATCTATTCTATTGAAAGCAAGAAAGACTAACAACTAATTGTTAATCTATGATAAGCAAACTACTATCTAATTTATCAAAGCAAAGTCTATCTATCCTGCAACAACAATAAAACTATTTTCTAAGCTATGAAATAAAGAAACTATCTATGAAACACTCAAATATAATGTTGGTGGTTGTGTGAATGTCTTCGGTGTCAGATGATATCTCGATGGCACTTGAAAACAAAGGACAATTCCAATGGTATAAGCTCAACACTAATCTCAATGACAAAATGAAAGGTGTGGAGTAAACAATCCAATGAAAATTAAGCCATGACAAAAATAATGTTAAATACCTTGCATATTCATGTACAAACCATCAACAACATAACGAGATCATCATTATTTAACTAAGAGTTTTAATTGCATTTTAATCCTAGGAAAGGAAATTGCGTAAAATGAAACTACACTATGTCTATTCTAACCATTCAAACTACAATAAAGAAATGACTAAAAACATAAATTAAAAACTGATATTAAAAAGTAGTCTAACAATAATATTAACCAACAACTAATTAAACAAATTCTATATTAAAATAATATGGGCAAGCTATGATTAAAAACTAGAATTAAATCTATTCATCCATCAATCCTTGTCAAAAGAAAACCCAAATTAAAAACTTTGTTTTATCTAATTAAAAATCTATTTTAAACTTAACAGTAAAATCATAAAAGAAAGCATAATCTAACTGCATATGGGGTTAGTACAGAGAAAGAGACTTGCAAGTCTTTTCCTACTCTATAAAATCAAATCATGATAATATGTATCAACATCTAACCTACAAAACAATTAAAACAATTAAGCTATAGAAAACTAGTTAGCAAAATAAAAGCACTCATGTACAAAAAGTAAAAGGAGCAATTTAAATTAAGAAATGCATAAATAAACATGAAGATAGTTACCAGACTGTTGGTGGGCCCCCTAGCAAGTCGTGGTCACTCCCTAAAAGCACACCACAAACTTAACAAAAATAATTCACTATTAAAACTTGAAAACACGGTTCTGGCATAATTCTGGCAATGTAAAAACTCAAAACATAGAAAAATGAGTTTGTCCCCAATACACTGGTTCTTCTACTTGGTTATGCTACTTAACAATCATCTGACCATCCTAGTGATATTTATAAGCTTACAGACCAAGTGGTCGACCACAGGAGGGTCGAACGACTTCTAATTTCGACAAAATACAATAAATGATGCCATAACTGATAAAACAGAGCTAGCCTATAATCGCCCTCTTTGGACAACGAAAAATGAGATGTCTGGAGTTCAGTAGCTGGAGGGGATAAGGACAAACAAAACCCATGTGCTCAATTTTCCTGTCACTGGATGCCAATGCCATAACCGCCAAGTCACCCTGAGTTGTTGTGCAATACACAGTGTTGGACAGAGTGTCGGAGCAAGTGTCGGAACGAGTGCTGGATCAAGTGCCAGATCAAGTGCCGGAACTAGAAACGTAGTGCGTTTTTTCCTTGTAACACCAGAAAAACGTGAATTAGCTCTTAGAAATCATAAAACATGGTGAATTATACTTGATTCAATCATTAAATATGAATTGCACATACCTTATGGCGATCATACCATTTTATCATGAAATTCTTCAAAAATCTCCTTTGAAAGATGAAAAACACATATGTACATGTTACAAAAGTGTATAATATTCATCATAAAATTGATCATATCTTGGGCCCAACATTACCCCCACACTTACGATTTTGCAGGTCCCACTGCAAACAAAAATAAGTTACCCCTCTAGACTAGGCTTGTTGAGGAGGGTCGTCTTTGGAAGCCTCTCCTTATTGCTGTGTAGACTTAGCCTTGTGCCTCTTGTGTTTCTTTAATTGTGCTCTAAGGCTATGGTTGTATTTAGTCATTTCATCAACCAACCGCTGAAGGGAGTTGACCTTTGCCTGAAGGACTGCATTGTCATGATGAAGGTGTACATCTACTGTCTTCCTCTCTTCCAATTGTTGGAGAAGCTGATAATTTTCTTTTTGTATTTTCTCTATGGTTGGGACAAAATCAATGGCACCTCTCTCAGGTAAGGTGACTCAATAGGGTCCTTTTTCTCTCTTGGTTATGTTGGCTCAATAGGTTCCTTATCCTTCTTCTCGACCATTGGTGATGTGGGCAGTCATTCGTCCATGGGAACGCCTATCTCAGAAGATGGGGTTGTATGTAGTCCGTTTGTCCGTTGTCCCACTCATATCTCAAGATGTTATCTGTCGTCCATGGCAATTATAGAGATGTATATCTTTCTAGAGATATATTTCGTTAGAGATCTATATTTCTTTTTCGAGCTCTAGCTCTAGAGAGAATCGTATATTAATGTATTGATGTAGAGATTGATTTCTGAGGAAGGCTTAGATCTGTTGAGGGATGTGGACAATCTATCAGTTTTAGGATCTAAAAAAGGCATGGGTGAAGTAGGAGGGATGGGAGATAGGTAAGGTGAGGTAGGTTCTGATTTTTTTTTCCTTAGTGGCTCTAAGCCATCCGTAGAGACTTCCCTAGGTTTCTTATGAGGGCTCTCAAGGTCGGAGGACACTTGGATGGGATCCGAAGCAAGTGGAGATTTTGCATAAGTCTTGGTTCTTGTGTTCTGGGTACTCTTCTGAAAGGGTCCCTTACCAAATTGGTTGGCTCCCCTCTTTTTTGTAGGAATGATGAGAAAGTCTTGTTGCATTACTTCTTGAATATTTTTAGGTGTAGGATCAAGAGAGACTGAAGGAATTGGGGGGTCAACAATGGGCTTCTTTTCGACTTTTCTCTTGGTCTTTTTACCTGATGAAGAAGTAGGGATATCAACAAGATTTTGGTATTGTTTCATCAAAGAGAGGGTTTGTGCAAGGGAGGTTGGACTTCTTGGAGAGCGAGGCTTGGATGGAGAGATATTTTTTAGGCTAAGTGGCTTTTTTTTGGTCTTAACTGTCAAGTGAGGGTTTGAAAATTGGTAGATAAAGGCATCCCAATTTTTCCTCTGTTTCTCTAGTTCGGAAAGAATGAGGATTTTGATCAAGCCATGGTGGAAGAGACTATTGTGGGGGTTAGTCACATTATCCATTAGGTTCATTTCCTGGCATCTGATGAGGATGTTTTCTAAGTTGTATAAGGCTTCCTGATAAGTGTTTCCATATACTATGAAGTTCTCCATGTAGACCTCCACACAATCATGAATAAGATCAAAAAATATCCTTAATATTGTTCGTTGAAAAGTGGTAGGGGCATTACAAAATCCAAATGGTAAGACCCTATAGGCATAGGTGCCCCAAGGACAAGTAAAGGTAGTCTTGTCATGGTCCTCGGGTGCTATAAGAATCTGGTTGTACCCGTTGTACCCATCTAGAAAGGAGAAACACTTCTTTCCAGATAAGGTATCTAGAACCTGGTCAATGAAAGGGAGAGGAAAGTAGTATTTCAGAGTGGCCTTGTTGAGTTCCTAGAACATGTGTCAGGGTGTATACCCTTCATGTCAGTGTATTCCCAAGAAAATGCTCTTGTTTGTTCTTTAAGGATATCTACTAACTATTTCTGTCGGTCTGTATCTAGCATGTAGTTTATATGTAAAAATTTCCTTGGACTAATCTCATAGGGCATAGTATAAGACATGGAAGACTCGTCTATTTTGAAAATAAAAGATGTCAAAGACAAAATGGATGGGTCTAATTGTTCTTTAAATTCTTCCCCAAACATGTACTCAAATTGGAGAAAAGACTGTGGAAAATCCACACATGTGATAGCATAAATAAACTGGTTTAGCACATTTTCTGGTGTATGCTCCTGAAGTGCCCTTGCATGGTCACTTGGAAATACAGGTTCTTCCCAGTCTTCATTCTCGTATGGATATTCAAGCCATCATAAATTCTCCATAATAGGTTGAGATGGAGGGTAAACAGTGAGATTCTAGATAAAGAGACCATTTGAGATGGTCATTTCTCCTTCTCTATAGCCAATAAATGCATTGGTTGTGGCTAGACAAGGTCTTCCCAAAATAATGGGGTGGCCTTTGGTAGGATCCTTTGAATTAATGACAAGAAAATATATGGGGTACTCCCATGAGGCTAATGTAACCATGATATCATCTAAAATTCCTTCAGGTATAACCCTGGTTTTATTTGCTAATTCCAAAATGGTTGGGGTAGGCCAAAGAAGAGGTTGCAACTGTAATTGTTCCAAGGTATTAGCAGTCATAATATTGATGGTTGTCCCTAGATCTATGAGAGTGTTTCCAATGGAGACCTCATTAATGGTTATGGTCACTACGGGGTTTCCTGGATTCCCATATTTTGCTAGCTTTGGATGCTCTGATATGTACTCAAAGAGTCCTCCTACCAAATGTTTTGTAGGGGGGTCCTTTTTCTTCCTACCTATATTCTTGATACACAATTATTTGACTACCTTACTGTAGATTGGAATGTCTTTAATGGCTTGAAGCAGGGGAATCTTGACACAAATATTTTTTAATTCATTCAAAATGTCAAATTCTGGTCGGGTGGTAGGTTTCTCGATTACCAATCGGTCTGGATAAGGAGGGACCTTCATAATTTGTGAAGGTTCATTTTGGGGAAGCTTGGGTTCTTGATTCTTCGAGATAATAAAATCTTCCCACCTAGTTTCCTCCATGGGTTGTTTGGTGATTTATTCTTCTTCTTCTTCCTGGATGACTACTGAAGGTCTCTGCCTATCTATAAATTTTCCCGATCTTAGTTGAATTTCCTGTAATGGAACAAGAGTAATAACATATTTCGGGAAGGCTTGTATCTCAACATTGTTAAGAGGTTGAGGGGGATTATTATTGGGGTTTGGCACTGGATGTGTCGGTAATAGTGTCGATCTCGGGGAGCTTGCATTTTGAAATTGTAGCAGTTGTTGTTGTGGAATAAGAGGTAAAGGTGGTGTAACAAAACCTGGTAAAAGTTACAGAGTGTTTGATGTGAACTGAGGATAAGGATGGTTGGACGTAGGGATAGGTGGAGCTTGAGGGTTTCCTTGGTTGTGTCCTCCCCTCCATCCTTGAATCCAAGGATGTTGGTACTGAGTAGACTAGTTTTTCCAACCTGGTGAGTTCCACTATTGTTGTTGATAATAGGGTGGAACTTGAGACTGTAGATATGGGTATCTGGGTTGATTCCTAGGCTGCCATGGCCTCCTAGGTGAATAAGAAGACTCCCCAGGATCTCCACTCCTATATATGGCTAATAAACCGAGAAATGATGGACATTTTTTAGTCACATGGTATTCTGTACAGAAGCCACAAACTGAAATGTTATCTAATGGGCACTCCCTTGAGGAATGCTTCCTCCTACATCTTGGGCAATATATGCTCATTGCTGCATTTTCCTCCTCCTATTTCTTTTTTATTTTAAGGGTATCCAACTAGGAACCTATTGTGCTTAAGATGTCAGTCTTAAAGTTTTCTAAAAGGTTCCCTATCTCTACTCTCGTAATACCACCTGAACTAATTGGTTTTAAGTTTCTATTATAAGGGTCCCAAACATTCTTCCCTGTTTTGGCTCTACTCCTTAAGTATTTTTTACACATTTCACATATTTCAGCAAATGGCTTATGAGATATGTCACCTGATTCCATCAGGTTAAGAATCTCTAAATATTCTTCTGAAATGCCCTTAAGGAAAAGAGCCCTAATTGCATCCTCTGGGAGGTCATGGTATTTTGACTTCTGGGAGATATAACCAAATCTTTCCATATAATATTTGAGGGTCTCATCTTCTAATTGTTGGATTTTAAAGATGTCATTACGAGACTCTTTGGTCTTGCAGTAGTCTTGGTACTTCTTAAGAAAGATGTCTTTCATGGCTTCCCAAGACCTAATACTGGATTCTCCCAATCCCATGAACCATCTTAGTGCAGAGTCTTTGAGGGTGGAAGGAAAGAGTTTTAATTTCTGGGCACCTTGTATATAGTTGTAGCTCCTACACAATATGTCAAATTCAAATAGGAAGGTTTCTAGATATTCACTGTCTTTACCATAAAAGGTAGGCAGTGCTGAGAGAGGAATATTCTTCATGTTAACATTTGGAGTGGTGTCCAAAATCTGAAATCCGAAGGTAGTTTCGGTTTGGTTTCCAGTTTCTTCTTCCTCCCCATGTATTACATTGTTATGGTCCTCCTGATCATCTATATTGGCTTGGATTCCAAAAAGAGAGTACCTAGGTGGTTATACTTTTGAAGAAAACAAGGTTTCCCTTCAATGGAAAGGTCTTCCTATGGATTGGATGTCTAGGACTCTACTTGATTTGGTCGAGATTATTGGTGCCAAAGTTTCTGCGTCAATTTGAGAGATAATCACATTAGATGAATTACCAAACAAAATATTCACCTATTCAGGGTCTATGATATCTTTAATGTTAGGGTCCCTTGGTGGTGGTGTAAAAGAAAAGGTTGTATTGTTTGGTTTTGTGGAAGACTCAAGTGGTATTGCCTCCTGTCCCAATATGATTGATTCTTCAATTTCTTTTTCTATAGTGCTCCCTATATTAGTCTCTTCAAACACTATTTTAGCTCTTTGAGTTGAGCTAGCTCCTGTTTTTCGGTATCGGTCTGCGGATTTTATAAGAGGAATGTTCCTTCCCGCAAAGAGATCGAAAGGAACCTTGGTTGAAAGGTATGATTTAGATTTAATGTATCTACCTTGTGGGTCTCTAGGCCTATTCATGAAAGAAAGAAAAAACAAAAATAAAAATCTACCGTTTGATTCCTATGTCTATTCATAAAAAATAAAAACAAAAATAAAAACTGCCATTGGGTTTGGGGGAACCTGCTATATCAGATGTGCAGGTTCTTACCTCTCGTCTTAAAGTTCCCCTACCACAAAACTAATGCTAAGGTCTAGAAATGATCTAATTCCTAACTACTTCTTACCTTGAGACAACTCCCCCACAACGGTGCCAAAAATGATGGGTGTTCTATATGCACTAAAAACACAGTAAAAACCCTCAATTAAATTGTCAACCCAGGGTAAGTAAACTTAGAGTTGTAGAAAAATATATGCCAAAGGTAGAAGGTTGGTAGGAGTATAGTATAACTAAGGAAGGTATCTATCTAAGGCTAATCTACTCAAGAAAAACTATCTAATGAACAAACCCTACTAAGCAAATTAAAACTAGGTAACCTAAGTACTTTTGGGCCAAGGATCGATGGATAGTTCCTAATAAAGAAAATGAAAACTCTATGTAAAGCAAACTAGTTTAACAATAAGAAAAAACAAACTACTAAGCATAATAAGAAACTGACGAAAACAAACTATTTTAACTTGCCAACCTACATTCAATGAACAACTACCCAATGAAAGCAAATAAATAAACAAGTAAGAAAAAACACCTATCTAACCTATTAAAGAAAATAGACAAGTAAGAAAAAACACCTAACTAACCTACTAAAGCAAAAGACAAGTAAACAAAGCACCTAACTAACCTACTAAAGAAAAAGAAAAGTAAGCAAAGGCAACTAACTACTGCAAGCAATGAAAGTAAAACTTCTCATTGAACAACTATCTAGCCTAAGAGGCAAGTGGACTAAATCCCTAATGAAAAACTATTTCTAATGCATGAAAGGAAATCTAAGAGGCAACTAGACTAAATTCTCAATGCAATGCATGAAAGGAAATCTATTCTATTGAAAGCAAGAAAGACTAACAACTAATTCTTAATCTATGATAAGCAAACTACTATCTAATCTATCAAAGAAAAGTATATCTATCCTACAACAACAATAAAACTATTTTCTAAGCTATGAAAGCAAGAAACTATCTATGAAACATTCAAATATAATGTTGGTGGTTGTGTGAATGTCTTCGGTGTCAGATGATATCTTGATGGCACTTGACAACAAAGGACAATTCCAATGGTATAAGCTCAACACTAATCTCAATGGAAAAATGAAAGGTGTGGAGTAAACAATCCAATGAAAACTTAGCCATGACAAAAATAATGTTAAATACCCTGCATATTCATGTACAAACCGTCAAGAACATAACGACATCATCATTATTTAACTAAGAATTTTAATTTCATTTTAATCCTAGGAAAGGAAATTGCGTAAAATGAAACTACACTATGTCTATTCTAACCATTCAAACTACAATAAAGAAATGACTAAAAACAAAAATTAAAAACTGGTATTAAAAAGTAATCTAACAATTATATTAAGCAACAACTAATTAAACAAATTCTATATAAAAATAAGATGGGCAAGCTATGATTAAAAACTGGAATTAAATCTATCCATCCATCAATCCTTGTCAAAAGAAAACCCAAATTAAAAGCTCTGTTTTATCTAATTAAAAATATGTTTTAAACTTAACTGTAAAATCATAAAAGAAAGCATAATCTAACTGCATATGGGGTTAGTATAGAGAGAGATACTTGCAAGTCTTTTCCTAGTCTATAAAATCAATGCATGCTAATATGTATCAACATCTAACCTACAAAACAATTAAAACAATTAAGCTACAACAAACTAGTTAGCAAAATAAAAACATGCATGTACAGAAAATAAAAAAAGCAATTTAAATTAAGAAATGCATAAATAAACATGAAGACAGTTAGTAGACTATTGGTGCCCCCCCCCAAAAATTTGTGGTCACTCCCTAAAAGCACACCACGAGCTTAACAAGACAAATTCACTATTAAAACTTGAAAACGTGGTTCTGGCATAATTCTGGCAATGTAAAAGCTCAAAACAGAGAAAAACGAGTTTGTCCCCAATAAACTGGTTCTTCTACTTGGTTATGCTACCTAAAAATCATTTGACCATCCTAGTGATATTTATAAGCTTACATACCAAGTGGTCGACCATAGGAGGGTCGAACCGCTTCTAATTTCGGCAAAATACAATAAATGATGCCCTAATTGATAAAACGGAGCGAGCCAATAATCGCCTTCTTTGGACAACTGAAGCTGAGTTGTCTAGATTTTAGTAGCTGGAGGGGATAAGGACAAACAAAACCCATGTGATCGATTTTCCCATCACTAGCCGCCAATTCCATAACCGCCAAGTCACCCTACGTTTTTGTGCAATACGCAGTGCTGGACATAGTTCCAGATCAAGTGCGAGAACGAGTGCCATATCAAGTGTCGGAGCTAGAAACATAGTGCGTTTTTTCCCTGTAACACCAAAACAAACGTGAATTAGCTCTTATAAATCATAAAACGTGGTGAATTATATGATTTACACATACCTTATGGCGATCATACCATTTTATCATGAAATTCTTCAAAAAGATCCTTTAAAAGATGAAAAATGCATATGTACATGTTGCAAAAGTGTATAATATTCATCATAAAAATGATCATATATCGGGCCCAAAAACTTTGTTCTTTCTCCATAGTATACAAGATTCATTCTTAGAAGTGCCCTGTATGTTGATCTTGTTTTTCCCTCTAATTCACCATTTCATTCTCCTTTAAATCTTGATTGTCTGAAACACTCGTAGACATATTCCTTTGAGAGTTGAGAGAATTTTTCATCTTAGCTGAGATTATTTGAGGTCCTATAATTTCAAGAAAGAGAGAGAGAAAAACTTCCCAAATATTGCACAATTATCTTAATGAAAAAATAACTTTAAGACACATCTCGAGTCTTATCTCCTACGGTTCCTCAACATCGTTCCAACAACAACCTGGAACATCTCGAGGGATAACGTATGAAATGGCATCATTTTTGGGGACGTAAGTTGAATAAATCTTCCCCAGGGATACAAAATTGTAAGATCTAAGACTTGATGGTGAACAAACCCCAGGCACTTGGTTGATATTTCACTTGAAAACTCTAGAGAAGGGAAACCTGGCCTCTTCCAAAAGATATACCAGAAGCCACTCTGATCTTGATCAGGTTTGAGTCTATTTAGATACAGAAGATCTTGTGACCCAAAGAAATATCAGACAATGTAATATTTCTTATTTTTCAGGTAATTCTAATCCATGGATATATCCTTTTCATGTTCATCAAAGTGTTGAATCTATAGATATGATTGATATACTCTAAAATTCATTTTTTGTTTCAAAATTTCCTCCAGAACCATTGATAGACCTCCATAATTCTCCTCTAGAATTTATCTAGGAAGTTAGTTCTTCCTATCGACCCTTCTTGAAAATTCATGTTCCCCCTCTATCCTTTGAACCTCATAACCTCATTTTAAAAAATCTCATGGCTAGCTTAGGTGGAGAAATACTTGGGGAGAATCGACCTCCTCCCCCACCACCTATAAATCCTTGGGTCACAGTAAGATTTGATCCACTTGATTTGTCAAATATACATGGATTTCCTAATCCTATACCTAGTACAGAAGTCTTGGACGACTGCCTTCCTAGATTCAGAGAAGATGATGATGATAATCTGACTCAACATTTGATATAATTCCACTTAGGCATGCATCAATTGAGTATTTTTCATGAAGATTTCCTCATGAAATTGTTTATGTTCTCTTTAGAAGGAGAGACTCGAAAATGGTATAGATATTTAACTACTTCTTGCATATCTTCATTGAAATAGTTTCATAGCTTCGTTGAAATAGTTTCATATGTTTTTTAATTCTCATTACAAAAGGAGATATCCTATGGAACCTCTTTTTGAAAAATGTTGCAATGAAATATTTAAATCATCTTTAAAGGATATAGAATACTTTTACTGTAATAGTGAAGAGGAAAGGGAAATCATTGATGATAAATCTGAACAAGATTTTGAAAGGAAAATTGACTATAGTAGTGAGAATGAAGAAGATATCCTTGCATATTCAAATGAATAGGTATCACTGGAGGGTGATCACAAAGAATATTCGAAGAATCTACAAGAGGATACAATGCTTCTTTCTTTCTTGAAATATACTAATCAATATCCTATTCAGAGAGATATTTCTTCTCTTTAAGATGGTCATGAGTTGCAAATACTTGTTGTTGTCTCAAGGAATATGGTATGTGTTGATGGATTTTTTCATTTTCAAGAAGATCATGGGAATATTTATGAATTTTTATATTCTAAGTTTCTTGTTGAACATTATTGTAATGAAGAACTTGAGTAATTTATAAAACATAAAAAATAAGTTTTCCTACAATAGTGAATATGAGAAAGAGTTTTTTGAATTTGATTTTGAAAAGGATGTCTGTCATGGATATATTCATGAGGATTTTCAAGAAGAGAAAATGATTTCTTTCACACCTACTGATCAAAATCAGGATTGTGCTGTTGAAGATTCCCTAGATATATTTCAAGGTAACATTATTGGTGATGCGTTGCCCCTTGTTTTTCATGAGCCATATCCTGCTCAATGGTTGGTTTATGGGGAACCCTCTCATACTAGATTCTACAACACAGATCATGTTTTTGATGAATATAAAGTTGAAGAATATGTGTAGAGTTGTGTATCTTCATTCACAAAGCTTTCAAAAAGAAACAAGTTACTATATTATTGTTATGACAAAAAATCAGAGCTTGGTATTGAGGAACATGAATCTAAAGTGGAATCTTCAGAAAGTGTTATTAGTGCACCAATGTAGGATAACTATTAGATCTCTGATGAAGAATTTCAGACAGATGAATTATTGTTATTTGTTCTTAAAAATATAAAGCTTGACAATAGTGAACAAGAACTAGTGGAAATTTTTCAATGTGGTGAAGTTTTTTTACTTCCTCCTTTTTCCTCATCAGAATCACAAGTAGAGAAATCAAAGAATATTAAGGATCAATTCAGTCAACTCAATCACAAAGAAGGAACCTCAATTTTTGTTTAGAAACCTGTCATCCTCCATATTCTTCATGATTTAGTTGCATTTTGGTTGGAGTCTACATTATCCAAGGTCCCAAATGACTTAGGTAATATGAAGCTGATATTTTCAAATCATAAGTATGAGATTCACACTGATTTGATGTTACAATTTCCACTTTTATTGATCCTTATTTTGCAAAAGTAAATACAAGGAGTTCAACCAAGAAATAAGGAACTTTCCTAGTATCACTGGAAGTATCATTTTACTTTATAAAAGTAGATAGAAGATCAAAGTAGGAGGTTTATGTACATAAATAATCTTGCAGTCAAGCATTTGTTTTCATTTTGTAGAGTATGTTTTAATTTTACTTCATTCACCATTTGTTACTTGAGAAAATAGGTAGAGTTATAAGGCTATAATCTATTAATAATTATTTTTTTTCAGATATCAAGCCGATTTCAATTGTGAGAGATATATATTATTTTGAGGTAGACTCCATAAACCAATGGAAGAAGGTACTTTGTATACAGTTCTCAATAGACCATAGGTGTATGTTGTCCCCGCTAGAGCCAAATGTTAGTACTATTTTTGTTCATGTCAAAGAATTGAAGGTTGAATGAAGCTATAAGGTCGATATTAGATGAATTAGAAATATAGGATTAGCTTACAGAGCCTATGGGCATTCAAAGATCCAGTTTATTTTGAGGAAGATTGAAGAAAATGTTAATAAAATCCCTTCCCAAGGCACTAAAGTAAAATCTAATCACTTGGGCACTCATCACAAGTCAAAAAGGGACTAGAGAACCCCCAAAAGAACCTAAGAACTTATAGTTGGGGAGATTAACACAAGACCATGTCCTAAGAACTAAGTGCCAACATTTTTGGGACCCTGACCAACTAGATGGCTACAGGAAAGGAAGATCAACGGTCGAGGTGCATGCTCAAATTCTCATCGTCGGAGTCCCCCTTGTGACCTAACTCATGATCGCTCTGATGGGGCACCTCTAATTGATGGGGTACCTCTAATTGATGCTCCAGATATGATCTTCAATCTTGGATCTTCCCAACCAGGTGTCATGTTAACATGCTAGTAAATCATTGTCAGGTATAACTATATGCTACCGCACAGACATGTGGAAACCTTCAAATATATGGGTCAACATCTTGAAACTGGGTGACACATGGCATGCCTTCCTACCACATCAATGCCAACAAGAAAAAATTAAAAGGCCCCACATGTACAAGATGATGTCAGTGTGAATATCCGTTGTCAAAGTCTCCCTTTCTGGAATCCCCTTGCAGGAGTTCTATTGGGTCCTAATTCTTAATTGCTCCAATGGGTGCACCTCTAATCAGTGGTATAGATCTCATCGCACCATAAAACATGCACCCTCTGATTAGTAAATATAAACAGATTCATTTCCTGAGTGACGTTGGTAAGAAGTCAATTCCAACAGGGCCTCTATTAGGCCAATTTGAAATTTCCATGTGGACACACAAAACCCACTAAAGGCACCCAAAATCATGTCAAATCTGGGTGACAGGTGTCAAGCAGCTTGGCCATGTCAGCACCATCATGGGCCAATAAAAATTTACCACATGTCCATGCTGACATCAGTGTGAGGTATTTTCCTTAGCCAAATTTATCTTTTGGTCATAGACAAATCAATGAATCCTAGTTTAATTCCAGTTCCAATTGAACAATCATGAGAGTTCCTATCGAGACCTAGCTCTTGATCACTATGATGGGCACCTCCGATCAATGGTACATAGTTCATGATATCTATATTTCCATATCAATGGTCGAGGTACGATCTTGCATTCCCCAAACATTGATCGCCCCGATGGGTGCACCTCCAATCAACACTCCAGATATGATCTTAGGTCTCAAAGAATCCTAGTCTGGTGTCATGTTAGCATGCCAGCATTAAAATTTCAGAGCCAACCAATGACTACTGCGTGGACATGTGGAACCCATCAGATACACAAGGAAACACTTCAAAATTGGGTGGCATAGATGATCCCTATATTCCACCTCAACATCATCGTATACCAATAGAAATCTACCATGCGTCCATGATGATGTCATCGGTGACCACACCCTCACTCTGATCAGTGCACCTCTGATCAACGTCCCATATCTCCTATTATTTTTTGGTCTAGATAAATGATCGAGAAGTGATAGCATAGTCCCATTGGATCCCAAATCCCAATTTCTCCGATGGGTGTACCTCTAATCAACGATCAATATTCCTTTCCCAGATAGATTTGACGACTGTCGAGTCACACAATTTCTGTAGATATGATTTCGAGCACTCGACCAAAAAAAAAAAGGATTGTAGGGACTTTTAAGGAGTATGGCGTGATGGATATTTTGGATAGAAAATATCCAACTACTCCACGATCTCAGCATCACATATTTCAACAAGTAAAAGTAGTTTTTATAGTTTTACTCAGAGGGAAAACCATTTAAGAATCAAGAAGAAGTAAATAGTTTCAAGAAGTTGGAAGTGGTTTGAAGAATCAATTTAGGGCATGAGAGAGAGGAAAAAATATGATGAAGGAAATCATTGCTAGGGTTGGAACTTTGGGGAATTTAAGAGTTTCTTACAACCGGAGTTGTTTGATCGGAAACCTTGAGCATAGACAGGTGGTAAATGTAGTAGGAAACCAAACATTCATCCATTGTGTTACGTTTCAGTATGTAATTATTTTCCTTATAGTATTTGTGTCCTTGTAAATAATATCGTCCCATTTTGTAAATCTTAAACAATAGGCTATTCCCCATATTCAATGTTATTGTATGATTTCTGGTTATGACATAGAATTGATTTCCTCTGAATGAATGATAATTTCTTGTCATTTATTTGTGCATTTAAATGATATGCAGAGGGTACCCCCATGTATTTGAATGTATAAGGATGTTAATTATTTGAAGCATGTTTTATTAATCTATTTTCCCTTGTTAGAGTTGTTGAATTCTTAATTGCTTAGCACATTGTTCTTTCTCCATTGGCTACAAGATTCATTCTTAGACGTGCCCTATATGTTTATCTTGTTTTTCTTCCAATTCAACATTTCATTCTCCTTTAAATATTTATTCTATTAAGCACTCATATAAATATTCCTCTGATAATTGAGAGCATTTATCATTTGCACTAATAATGTTTGAGGTCTTATAATTTCAAGAAAGAGAGATGGAAAAGCTTCCCAAATATTGCACAATTACCTTACTGTAAAAATAACGTTAAGACTCATCTTGAGTGTTAGATCCCAGGGTACCTCGAAATCGTTCCAACAATATCTTGGAACATATCGAAGGATACAACCTTATTTTGTGAGTCCCATAGAGCATTTAACACCAGCAAGTACACTGAAATATCCTTGGATCTTCATTCTTAAATGTGTCATCCACATGATGCTGTGAAATCAATGGATTTTGTTGATTAGCAATGAAAAAGGGTTGTTGTTTTAGTTCATCAATGATTTCAAATATTGACATATTGTCACACAAGTATAATTAGTGTCAGGGTTTGAGGGGGCTTCTCTTCTTATAGTTTAAATGTTTGATGTTGAATTTTATTCGTCTATCCTGAAGTTGGTGTGTCGAAAACTCCTTTTGTGTTATTTTATTGCAACATGTTTTCCAAGGTGTTGACATGTCATGTGTATTGTACAACATGAAGTTAAAGAGATTCCTATGATGATGTGGTATGTCTAAACTAACCAAAGCCATGGGATGAGACTTGTCGCAAGGATCCCTTTGGATTAAAACACTGGGTGATCCAAGATTCTCTATTTGAATTTTTAAATGGTTCGGATCAATTGTGGGAAGTAGCATGAACGGTCCAGATCACAACCTATTTCACCAAAATCGATAATCATCGGGTTTTTTCATGTATTGAATATAATGGTTTTGGGTTCTGGTCTACCGATTTCGATGAGATACATTCCATCAATGAACAAGAGGTGATTTATAACTTGTTTTACTGAGCACATTCCTTATTGGTTATTGATGTGACATCAACATCAGTCAAGGGAAAACTCCTTATAATTATCAAACTACCACATTAATCTAAAATGATCGATGTTCATCGGGGTCAATGAGTAACTCTCCATGTTTACACCCCTTATACTCTTCCACAAGGATTTCCCACACCCCTATGTAGTCACAAATCACATGTAATGACATGGATGATGACGTGGTTCATGTTTAGGTGGTTAGAAATGACTACCTGAATGACATGGCTAGGTGATGTGGTAGTATGGACATTGTGTGTGTCATTGTTGAGGTGGCTTCTCATCATGTTGAAATCAGGTGAATCTTGATCTAAGGAATCAATGGTTGGGACTAGTTTCTCATTAAAATCGGATGATTGTGATCATGATAATAAGTTTTCTCATCGACGTCAGGGCCTAGCTCATTTTTGGATGTTTTCGCAATCTCCCCCATTGGGCGCCAATGAACGATGAGCATCGGGGATCAAAAAACTTGTCTAGATATCATGCAATTCACGTAATTAAATGGATGATGCCCAATTAGCACATTGACACTTCTAAAAAATGTCTTTCAAGCATCGGGGAAGTCCAGATATGTAGAGGATTTGTTTATGAGCTTAAGTCGGGACCTGACCAAAATAAGTAGAAACCAAGAGGAGACCTTGAAACAAGTTATGACCATGAGAAAATGAAAGTATAAGGAAGAAATTAAAGTGAAGTGGTACCCATAAATTTCTTAATTTTTGAGGGTGAGTTGAGTGCTCAACAACCTGAACTATTGTGGAATTATATCATCGAAAATACTTCGGGTCCCTACACCCAAGCTACTACTATTAAGGTTGGTATCAACCTTCTATTCATCGGAAGACTCAATGAGGAAACAAGGAAGATCATATTGAAATAGAAAGGTTCTCAAAGAAAGATGGAAATGAGGGTTTTGAGGTCAAGAACCAACAAAAAATGAGAGGTTTATGGGCTTGTAGACATGGTGGGGGTAGCCAATATATTTTTTTATTTGATATGCACTTAATCATTATCTTTATCCTTGGATGAAATGATCTATATAAGCCATCCTCAATCAATTAAGGATGATTTATTATAGGTAAAAGGAGTTAGGAAACTAAACAAACTCGTAACTCAACTTTATTTAGGTGAAAATATATTTTTTTAAGCATTTATTAACTTTCCTTTGAACAATCCACATATAAGTGTGTTGCATAACTGCTAGGGCATGTGCAAGTTCCAAGAAATTATATTTTAGAAGATATCAAGGAGGTCTGGGGAAGAGGTGTCTGAAATTAGGACATGGACTAGGCCAATAATATCACCAATGCTTCAATGGTGGCAATTGATGCTATAACAACATGATTCATATATTAGAGACATAATGGATGTGCATGAGTAGGCATGATGTTATTAAATGTTGGGTGCATATTGATGTGCATTAGTTCATGTAGGAATGTATGGACATGTGTAGGGAATGATTATAGACTAAGAATAGTCTGTTATGATATATGTGAAATAATGATGTTATGATAATTAAATATGAACAAATATGGATTGTGTATCTAGGAAAAAAATGATATAACGTGGTTGAAATTTCAATGACATTGTTGCTGCATATGATAGCCATCCATATGAATATCAAGCACACATGTATATCACGAGGCATGGTTGTTCGACTCAGGTGCATCCTTTAATATGACTCATCACAAGGAGTTATTTTTCAAGCATGAAAGGTATGATGGGGGTGATGTTTTCCTAGGAGATGAATTAATCCATAAACAAAAGGCTTATAGCCTATCTATATCGCCAACATAGAACCCTCTATAATAACTATAATGTATTCTCTCTTTAGATAATGGGAAAGAATAACATCCAATCCATGAGTCAATTTGAACCAATTATTGTCCATTCAATCACCCAATTTGATTCGATCAAATGAAGAGGAAGTCGACTAACCAAAATTTGAGATAGAAGTCACACCAGAGATTGATTCGAAGTCAATTGGATGAAAAAAAGTCAGTTATCTGCATGTCGGGTCAATTGAATGTCTAGTCGAATAAGGGATGTGAATTGACCAAATGAAGAGGAACCAGTCAAAGTGAGAGGAAGTCGAGTTATTTTCATATGAAATCGACCAAATGTCAAAGGAATAATTTAACCCGATGAAATGAGTCGACCAATGGTAGAACATAATAGCTAACGGGTGAATTCAACAACCAATGATGAAGGGAAAACCTCTGAAGGACGGATTTGGTAGGTGAAAGTGTGGAAAAATGTTTGCATGGTGATTTTGGTAATCCATGGTAAACAAAAATGTCAAAGGGTGATTTTGGTAACACGCGACAAATAAAACAGCTGGGAAGTTGAGTTTGATATTCGACAAGAGAGAAAAATGTCTGGGTTGAAATTGTAAAATCTTGAATATGGTTCATGGGTAGCTTATAAACTCCCATACAATACCATATTTCAAAGTATGATCCATATATGATTTATGGGCAAAGGAAAACAACCTAGAAAATTTCAGAATATGAGGCACAACCTACAAATTGTGGACACTAGTTAACAACAAACCCAACTCTCGGAGTGAGAGAAAATCCCCATTGACTCTTAAAACAAAATTATAAACCCTCAAGTAAATACAAACAACTCTAGAAGGAGGGTCGTCGATTTCCAAATTTAGAATGAATGTACAAGTATATTTAAAGAATGGTTGGTCTAGTTTATTGGCTGATGGGAACCATATCTAAGGAAGGATGATCTTGAAAAATAACTAGAACATATGTATGTTTTCTAAACTATATACACACAACCAATAAATTTCATTGCACACAAAATAATTACCATTCATAGACAATGCATCCAAGGAAAATGATCACACATAAACTTAGAGTTTACCGTGGAAACCTAAACGGGAAAACCAAAATTCTTTTGGCTTCAACCAGGTTCTTTATTATTCAACAATGGGAAAGTTATACGATCTATGGTTCATCTCTATGCTCCTCAGTGACATTTAGGGAAACCTATTTACATCATTCACAACCAAATAACCCCTTTCTCAATGTGGGAAAACATGATATAGAATACTGTATCGATTGGGAGGATAGCTAGAAGGGTAGACATCCCGAATGCTTCAACTTATCTCTAGTCCTTTTCTCGTTCTTTTCTTTGTTCATTTGTATTTTATCCCACGTGGAAAAGGCCTCATAAAAGTCTCATTATTTCTTGTATACAACAATGTGTTGCATGACTTTAGATATCAATTTGACTTTAGACTACATTACATACAATGGTAGAAATCAATCGTGATGGCATGGGCACCTTCACTTCAATAAGTTAATCTTTTATTCATGCATAGCCTTAAACATTACATGTGTTGATCATCTTATAGCATGTGTTGATAGCCAATTATTCTTGTTGGAACCAATTCAGATCACACCTCCCCATTGGGAGGCACTTTTTCCCCAAAAGTTTCCAAGGATAGATGAGGGAATTTGGTTTCAATCTAGTTCCTCTCATAACACTTCACTTTCCTTGCAGTTTGTCATTTGAGACCAATTTTCCACATTTCTTGTTTTTCTCTACTAGTTGTCCACTCATTTTTCTACAAAAATGTGTCTTCCTTCAAATTCTCAAGTACAGGAGGTGTAAGGTCTTCAATAGTAGGAATAACCTGATGTTATTCCTCCTCATCCAACATGGACGGTTTAAATAAATTAAAATATTCCACGTTCACCACTAAAATAATATGCATATAGGGTGTAATTTGCATCCTGAAGGCATTCTCATTCACTTTTCAATGATCTCAAATGGTCCATATCTAAGGGGCTTGAGTTTCTTTGTTGCTCCTTGTAGCTGTTCCTTACAAAGGTAGATCCACACCTTCTCTCCAACATGGAATTTGATATCCTCCATGTGTTTATCATGCATAGATTTGTACAACCATTGTCTCTTCTTGAGCTACCCATGAACCCTTAGTGGTATCTTCTTGATATTGAACAAAAAATGGGATTTCCTTCTGATCTTCTTATTGAAGATCTAATTCTTCCTTCTATTGACCATAGTACATGATATCAAATGGAAAAGGAGGTAGATAACCAAAACAATCCTCAAAAGGAGACTTATTGGTGCAAGAATGAAGTGTTATGTTGTAGGAGTGTTGAATGTAGACTAGTTGTTCATCCCAAGTATTTCTATGTTAATGTTGTAACCTCACAACACTTTCACCAACGTCTTGTTAACAACCTCGATTTTTCCATCAGTATGAGGATGAAAGGCAGTGGAGTAATTCAACTCGGCATCCATTCTCTCCCAAAGTATTGTCCAAAAGATTCCCAAGAACCTATTGTCCCAATTAGATATGATGGAGGTTGGCAATCCAAAATCTACCCAGACATGGATGAAGAATAGTTTAATTTCCTCTCACTCAGAGATTGTCTTATTACAAGAAATGAGCACACATTTTGATCAAGCAGTCTACCACAGTGAATAAGTATTCATGGCCTCTACTAGACTATTGACGAGATATTTCCCCCATGTCTTTGGGTCATATAATGACAGATTAAGATTGCATTGAGAATACTTAAGTATTCCCTCATAGAAAAGTATGTAAAACTAAAATAATAACTACTTTTTCTAGGAGAAAGTAGGAAAATAAAGGAGGAGAAAGAATGCATCTTGAGTCACTTGTTTTATGTAGATCCTCACTCCTACTTCTCAAAGAGCTCTTGATCCTTTTTTGTAACTAGCCTGCAAGATGGAATCAAGACAAACATTGCTATGATATGGTTATATGATAAAAAAATATACACGTCATGCACTATATTCAAAGGAAATATGATAAGAAAAGACACATAATGTTGCAATGAACACATAATTTGGAGGGAAAGAAATCTCTTCTATTAGCACCAAATATGAAGGTTAGTTACAACGTGACTCTCTTTCGATAGTGATTCAGAGCTAACTACCCAAGTTCTTCCAAGAATCCTTCAAGCATCAATTCATCCACAATACTCTTCCTTGGATAGCCCAAAGAGGGATAAGGAAACACCATATGAATATATAAGAAGGAAAGAGGTACTGGAAAAGGAGTTTCCATATTGGGGAATGTTACTCAATGGATAATAAGGATAGGGAATCTTGTTAGATCTTAGTGATATGAAAGTGGAATGGATTTGTTTCCAATAGATCTTTAAAATGAAGAAGACTTGTCTCTTTTAAATTGCGAGTGTAAAAGTGGTATGTGTTTGGGTAATTGGATCAAGTTACTAACACATCAATTAAAGAGTTTTTACTTAATCATGAGTATCATATCAGACATATAAAACCCATAAAAAAAGAACACATAACACAAAAAATGATAAAGGAGTTCACCCTTCTCTTGGGATACATATCCTGGTGCAGCTTCCCTTGGATAATTTTCATTATTCTTAAAAAGTGCTCTTACAGCTCTTAGAGTGAAAAATAGATGGCTCCAATGGCTCTAGAACGTTCAAAAACCCCTAGATGGGATTTTTCGGCACGTGGTTTGGCCAAAAAATGAAGAAGTTACACATACTGGAAGTTTTCCCCCTTCAAGCTTGTTGTATCTACTCGCCAAATTGCACCCACTAATAGACTAACTCGGCCTTTATGTGTTTTCCACACCAAAACCTAGCACATGCAATGGTTCTTGCAAAATGGGCGAAATTGTAGGACCATTAGTGCGCTGGCCCCCAATCTTCGACAGAGAACTCGACCGATCTAACCAAATCCTGACACTTAAACTGGCCCTTCTGGCTTAACTGTGCCCAAAATCCTCTCCTTTGGTCATGTGGGATGGCCATATGGATTAACACCCTCACCTTTTGGGCTAAACCCAAAGTGTCAAAAATTCACGCGCCAACTGTTAAAAGAGTGGTCGTATGGTGTATGTAGACCATGGTTTGAACCAGGGCTATATGATGGAAGGTTCCTACCAATGTTTATGAAGTGGCATATGATGTGTGGTATGACCAGGGGATGGGGCTAAGCCTCGACCCTTTTCCTCCATCGCACATACATTAAATCCAATTCAAATAAAGATCAAAACATATATGGGTAAGCAATACAATGTGGGCGGGCTGGTAGCCCGACCTTGCCAAGTCTTTACCCCCGCCCGGAGGTCGTGGATTTGACTCCTATGGAGTCATAAAAATTTTACTACTTGAAAATCAAATTGGAGGGGTGCCACGTGGCAGCCCACAACTTGGCCATGTGGCACCATACCACTTACCAAAAATAATGACACATGTCAACATTGGATTCATCCACCTATCTGCCAATGCCTATCCATTCAACATGCCAATGCATCTTCCACATCATTGTACGTCCATACAAACTATATGGTCAGCTGCCATGTCAACACTCCAAAGATTGTACAGACTGCACAATCATCAAAATTTTGCATGTTTGACAAAATGAACAAAACACGATATCTTTCTCATACAATGTGTGTTTGAGCCCATTCAAGTTGTGTTGGGTTCATGAGGATGAGGCCTACACACATGTCCATTTTGAATAGATTCCAAGAACTTTTATTTTTGAGCAAAATTTGATCCCCTGGATCACTTAGCAGCATAACCTTGCACCACAAGACTTATTTTTATCTTAGACCTCAATGGTGATTTTATATCTTCCTCAAGTGGCTAGGGAAGTTGGAATCCATTTTGTACGGGAAACAGGACATTGGAAAATGAGCTCAACCAAAAACCCACCCGAAAACTCAAAATTATTTTAATTTTTCCATTTTTTGAGGGCATTCGCAGGTTGCAATCTAACAAGTGATGGATGTTCACACTTTATATCAAAGGATCCTGTAGATATGTGAAAAATACATGTTTTTAATATGATTTGAATGAGGCAAGTTTGGGATTTTGTCTAGAAATCCAAGGGAAAAGGTTAGTCCATGGCACAAATGCATAGGTGTGACATTTTGTGCTATAACATAGACATAGAGAAACCTCCAACAAAATCCATGGAGATTCTCTCCCAAGGTCTATTTTGCACTCGAAATGGCATGTACAAGCCATGTTTCTGGTTTCTTGGATTTATAGTGCTACAAATAACACAACCTCTAACAACGTTTTCCACATACTCCTGCATATTTGGCTAATACACATACCACTGCATATTCATCATTGTCTTTGTCACATAAAAATTACCATCAACCCTAGAAGTTTGTGCGTCTCTTGTAAACTAAAATCTTTTGTCTCGAGGTATGCATAGTTTGTCCAACTTGTACAACAACCCATCTTGGAGGTGGTATTCATTTCCTTCCATGATAGTGACCTACCTCTCCTACAACTACTTGTAGACTCCTCTAAAATCTTCATCTCCCTCATAGTATTCACTCATAAGTTCATGAGTGAAAAGATCGAGTTCCATTATCATTCCAATTGCTACAATCTTCTTTAGTGGTGGTCAAGAGAGAATGCTTTCTACTCTATTCATGGTTCCTTTCTTGTACTTAATTAGTAAATGGAAGTGTTGCAAGAAACCTAACCACTTGTAATTCCTCACTTGTTGCATCTTGATTTGATTATGTAGATACTGAAGGAGATGATGATCTATGTGTATGATGGTTTATTTTCCCAAGAGTCAATGCTTCTACTTCTTCACTTATTTTACAATTGAAATAGCTCCTTATCTTACATAGGGTATTCAAGTAATGCTCCATGAAACAACTATAAATCATAGCACACAAATCTTCCTCCTTGCATGACTACTACTCCTAATGCATACCCATTAGAATTTGTCTCTAGCTCATAGGTCACTGCAAATTCGACATGGATAAGACTGGAACATTGTTGATTTTCTTCTTCAAGTATTCAACTGATATTTTCTATGTCTTACCTCAATGAAATATCTTTCATTTGGCAATTACAACATGCAATGGAACTACTACTATGGATATGTTTTCAATGAATTTCCTCAAATATTGATTTGCTCCCATGAAACTCGTGACCATTATCACATTAGTGGGATTAGGTCATTGGGTGATGATACAATCTTCTCTGGATATACCATCATATCTCCTCCAATCATGTGCCAAAGATATATCAAGGAAGCATTTCCAAACTTACACTTCTACAAGTTGGAAATCAATTGATTCTTCTTCAAGGTGTCTAGTACCTGTGTCATACGTGAGAAGTGTTCTTTACAAGTATTTATAAATATTAGTATGTCATCCAAATATACTATTACAAAATAATCAAGGAAGGGGCATAGCACATCATTCATTAGTATCATAAACGTTGTGGGTGCATTCCATAATCTAGAAGGCATTACTAACCACTCATACCAACGTTGTCTTGTTTTGAACATTGTTTTCCATACGCCTTCTTCTTTGATCCTCACTTGGTAGTAACCTAATTTGACTAGGTACAACTTAGTGAAGAATTTGTCTTTCTGTAGTTGATCCAACAAGTTGGCAATCCTTGGAAAAGGATATCTATTCTTGATGGTGATCTTATTCAAGGAACAATAGTCAATGCCCATTCTCCAGCTTCTGTATTTATTTGGAACCATGATGATGGGAGAACCACATGGATTCGTACTAGGTATACTGACTCCCTGCTATAAAAATTATTGTAGCTACTGATTTACTTAATCCTCTTTAGTGAAAGAATGCCTATACAGTTCAATGTTAGGAAGTCGTGACTCCAGCAACAATTGAATATTTTTTTCAACCTCTCTCTTGGGTGGCATTCCATGAGGCTCTTGAAGGACTTCCTTGTAGACTTCAATAAGTTTTTGTATTTATTTTCACTACTCATCACTAGATCCTTCCAAGGATGCATTCATATCCAACTCATTGCATTCTCCTTGCTACTTTCATTCTCTCAAGGACAAAAAGACAAATGTATTTGTATTTCCCATGATTCTTCTGTATTGATGATCGTTAATCAAAGAGAGCTTAGATTTTTCCTTGTGTGTGTTTATGACATATGATTTTCCATCCTTCACTAGCCTATACTATTTCACTCTCCTTCTGAAAATGGCATCCATTACATACAAATATGGACTTTGAAAGTTGAATCCACATATAGGCAGAGGAACCACATATGCAAGTACTTCAACAAATTTTTTTTGAATGATCAAAAAATTAAATTTTCACTTCTTTCTCACTTTCTATTCCATATCTTGCCTTACCCAACAAAGGGGGGCATGGATGCAGATAAAATTGAGTCTCTAGCCTGTTAGCACCATGATTTTTATAGCTAGATTTAGAGGTTTGTTCAAAAGTTTTCAAAGTCATGCCATGATCTTGCGAAAATAAAGACATTCTTAGATGAGTCATAGTTAGTGTGTCGAGTTTTATGAGGTCGGTGATCAAATAAAGAATGACTTGAAATGTTAGTAAGGGGTTTAGCCATAAGTTGGTTTAAAGGGTGTATTGTATTTTTCATAAAACACCACCATAAAGGAAAAGAGTCAAGAGTGTAAATTTCATCATGTTCAAGTTGTAATGGTCTACTTTCCTAAGTCTTGAGTCACGTTAAAAAAGTGGGAAATTATGTGCTAAGGTCGAATCAAATGGTTAGGGTGAATGTCATGTCAAAAGGTATTTTGGTTCATCATCACCTAATCATGAGGTTAGAAAATGAACAATCATGGCACTCCATATCATTTGTACCATTGTAAACTTCAAAGGTGTACCCACTACGCAAGTTCACTGCACAAATCTTTAACTTGCCTTAAAACTTCTTGTCGCTATGGATAATCCTTTCGTTTTCATAATTTTGTTCCTTATCCATTCGAGCATAAATATTGGCCAACTTTTATTTTTCGCCATCGCCTCCAAGACCTATGCGTCATCCATAGCCTCTCCAACAATCTCCAAATCTCTCTGCTATGCAAATGTTGTGTGCTGCCCAGTCGCTACGCAAATTTTTTTTTTTTTTTTTTTTTATATTCGCTATGTAAATAT
This sequence comes from Picea sitchensis, assembly GCA_010110895.2. Taxonomy (NCBI): domain Eukaryota; kingdom Viridiplantae; phylum Streptophyta; class Pinopsida; order Pinales; family Pinaceae; genus Picea; species Picea sitchensis. The sequence continues at coordinate 46,597 of SNQJ01S0027050.1, read as the reverse complement.
TTCACTCTTTTTTTTGCTACGAATTTTCCATTTCTTTCAATCATTGTTCATGAGCCTTTCTTGGATCCCATTGCAAGTTATCCTCTTGAATGAGTTTCCTTTTCACATAACCAACTTTTCTTCATTTGAGTTAAACTCTTTCCATCCTTATTGCTACGCCGAGTTTTCCGTTGTTTTTTGTTGCACCGAGTTTTGCGTTGTTGTTTGTTTCTAAGCCGATTTTTCTACTGTTGTTCATTGTTGCACCGAGTTTCCTATCACTGATTCGTTTGTTGCGCAGATTTTTCTGTTGTTACCTGTTTATGCACATGCATGAGGTTCTGTGAAAGGTCAAGGGTATAATATGCAGATAACCAAGCAATTTGCTCTTAATTTTAATGGTTGCAGCGCAACTATTGCAGGGATCACTTTTCAAGTGTGAAAGGAAACCATATCAACTGCCACAGAGATTCCTATGCATGGAGACGAATGGTTCAAAGGTATGCCATTAGATACTTCAATTTATATTGATTTTCTCAAACCTAAATATAGACACCAGAAGATTGGTGCCAACATTCCCAGTGAATATGTTTTGGAACCTTTTGATAAACGTTTGAGGGTAATCCGGAAATACTTTACTTGTGAGGGTAGGTTTGAAAAGTTACATCAATACCACATTAGGCTCCTAATTCATTTCATAGGGAAAAAACCCTTAAATTTACCCTTCTTCCTATGTAGAAGCCTCGGAAAAATGAGAAACAATGTCCAAGCCAAAGCTAACGAGCCATAGAGTAGCCTATTCCATTTTTCCTTGGTGAAGTTGTTGGTGGTTGAAGAGCTTGGAAAGCTAAACAAGGACTGGAGTTCCTTCTTGACTTCAACAAACATTTCCCTAGATCCTAAAGGAGATACTCTCTTCTCTTCAAAGAAATCAACATCTCATAGTTCACACTCTCAACATTGTGGGAACTCTGTGGTTATCTTCTATAATCAAAGTCCTAGCTAATGAGAGTTCCTTCTTGACTTTAGCAAACATTTCCCTGGATCCTAAAGGAGATACTCCCTTGTTGAGAAATCAACATCTCATAGTTCACACTCTCAACATTGTGGGTACTCTGTGGTTATCTTCCATAATCAAAGTCCTAGCTAATGAGATTGTTAACTTATTTTATTTTTTATTTTCTAATGCTTACAATTTCTTATCTCAAATATCATAGCCATATATA
>SNQJ01S0027050.1:0-35157 GCA_010110895.2 Picea sitchensis | reverse complement strand
ACGAGCGAAAATCAATATCGTATGAATCATAACATGTGGTTAGGTTGTATTTCTGGTTCAATTTTATTTTCGTTTAAGATTTGTATATTTGTTATTGGAATATATTTGCCAAACACTTTACATCGAGGAGATAGATGTTAAGTTGTCGATTCGTTGAAGTTATGGCCTTTTGTCTTAATTGTTCTTTGTTTTTAGTTAGTTAGGTTTCTAGTACGATACCCATTTCTGTTTATATGCTTAAAACTCAGATAGAGCTGTTGCAGGCTAGAGCTACACATTTCTGTTTATATGCTTAAAACTCAGATAGAGATGTTGCAGGTTAACTGTTTAATTCTCCCTTTGTTTTTAGTTGGACTTCAAATTATTAAAAATAAGAGGGGTAAACATTTGACTGCTATTTATCTCATTTTTTTTTTTTTAATTTGACCATCCTATACTTTTAACTTTAAACTCAGCAGATGTTTATTTAATTTTTAAAACTATCAAATCTATATATATATATATATATATATATATTTGATAGTTTTAAAAATTAATACTTACAATTTCTTATGTCAAATATCATAGCCATATATAAATCTTAAAGTTATATATATATAACTTCAAGATTTATATATGACTATGATATTTGAGATAAGAAATTGTAAGCATTAGAAAATAAAAAATAAAATAAGCTAACAATCTCATTAGCTAGGACTTTGAACACAATACCCACAATGTTGAGAGTGTGAATTATGAGATGTTGATTTCTGAGCAGAGTATCTCCTTTAGGATCAGGGAAATGTTTGTTGAAGTCAAGAAGGAACTCTCATTAGCTAGGACTTTGATTATGGAAGATAACCACAGAGTACCCACAATGTTGAGAGTGTGAACTATGAGATGTTGATTTCTGAAGAGAAGGGAGTATCTCCTTTAGGATCTAGGGAAATGTTTGTTGAAGTAAGAAGGAACTCCAGTCTCTGTTTAACTTTCCAAGATCTTCAACCACCAACAACTTCACCAAGGAAAAATGAGATAGGCTACTCTATGGCTCGTCAGCTTTGGCTTGGACATTGTTTCTCATTTTTCCGAGGCTTCTACATAGGAAGAACAGTAAATTTAAGGGGTTTTCCCTATGAAATGCATCAGGAGCCTAATTTGGTATTGATGTACCTTTTCAAACCTACCCTCAGAAGTAAAGTATTTATGGATTACCCTCAAACATTTCTCAAAAGGTTCCAAAACATATTCACTCGGAATGGTGGCACCAATCTTCTGGTTTCTATATTCAGGTTTGAGAAAATCAATATAAATTGAAGTATCTAATGGCATACCTTTGAACCATTTGTCTCCATGCATAGGAATCTCTGTGGCAGTTGATATGGTTTCCTCTCACACTTGAAAAGTGATCCCTGCAATAGTTGCACTGCCACCATTAAAGTTAAGAGAAAACTGCTTGGTTATCTGCATATTATACCCTTAAACCTTTTCAAATAACCTCATGCATCTAGCTTGTTCAAAGGACACCCTGATTATTGGTTCTATGTTCACCAAATTTAAATTATGTGGCTCAAACCTCACGACTTTCCCACTTCTTATATTCTTTCTTTTTCATTAAGTAGTTGTCATGATGTTGATATATGTCAACCTTGTGTGAATTGCAAGTGTGCAACAATAGATTGAAATAACTTTTGCGCAACAAAAATGGGAATAGTAACCTTTGCGCAACAAACGAGAATAATAACCTCTACGCAGCGAATGAGAATAGTGACTTTTGGATGGTGCGCAGAAACAGGTAAAAATAGAAAACTCTGTGCAACAAACGAATCAGTGACAGGAAACTCGGTGCAACAATGAACAGTAGTAGAAAACTCGGTGCAGAAACAAACAACAACGCAAAACTCGGTGCAACAAAAAACAACAGAAAACTCGGCATAGCAATAAAGATGGCAAGAGTTTAGCTCAAATGAAGGAAAGTTGGTTATGTGAAAAGGAAACTCATTCGAGAGGATAACTTGCAATGGGATCCAAGAAAGGCTCATGAACAATGATTGAAAGAAATGGAAAATTTGTAGGAAAAAAATGAGTGAAATATTTACATAGCGAATATAAAAAAAAAAAAAACGAAGTTTGCGTAGCAACTGGCAGCACACAACATTTGCATAGCAGAGAGATTTGGAGCTTGTTGGAGAGCCTATGGATGACGCATAGGTCTTGGAGGCAATGGAGAAAAACAAAAGTTGGCCAATATTTATGCTCGAATGGATAAGAAACAAAATTATGAAAAGGAAAGGATTATCCATAGCGACAAGACGTTTTAAGGCAAGTTAAAGATTTGTGCAGTGAACTTGTGTAGTGGGTACACCTTTGAAGTTTACAATGGTACAAACGATATGGAGTGCCATGATTGTTCTTTTTCTAACCTCATGATTAGGTGATGATGACCCAAAATACCTTTTGACATGACATTCACCCTAACCATTTGATTCGACCTTAACACATAATTTCCCACTTTTTTAACGTGACTCGAGACTTAGGAAAGTAGACCATTACAACTTGAACATGATGAAATTTACACTCTTGACTCTTTTCCTTTATGGTGGTGTTTTATAAAAAATACAATACACCCTTTAAACCAACTTATGGTTAAACCCCTTACTAACATTTCAAGTCATTCTTTATTTGATCACCGACCTCATAAACCTTGACACACTAACTATGACTCATCTAAGAATGTCTTGATTTTCGCAAGATCATGGCATGACTTTGAAACTTTTGAACAAACCTCTAAATCTAGCTATAAAAATCATGGTGCTAACAGGCTAGAGACTCAATTTTATCTGCATCCATACCCCCTTTGTTGGGTAAGGCAAGATGTGCAATAGAAAGTGAGAAAGAAGTGCAAATTTAATTTTTTGATCAATCAAAAAACAATTGTTGAAGTACTTGCATATGTGGTTCCTCTACCTATATGTGGATTCATCTTTCAAAGTCCATATTTGTATGTGATGGATGCCATTTTCAGAAGGAGAGTGAAATAGTATAGGCTAGTGAAGGATGGAAAATCATATGTCATAAACACACACAAGGAAAAATCTAAGCTCTCTTTGATTAGCGCTCATCAATACAGAAGAATCATGGGAAATACAAATACATTTGTCTTTTTGTTCTTGAGAGAATGAAAGTAGCAAGGAGAATGAAACGAGTTGGATATGAATGCATCCTTGGAAGGATGTAGTGATGAGTAGTGAAAATAAATACAAAAACTTATTGAAGCCTACAAGGAATTGTTTCAAGAGCCTCATGGACTGCCACCCAAGAGAGAAGTTGAAAAAAATATTCAATTGTTGCTGGAGTTACCACTTCCTAACATTGAACTATATAGGCATTCTTTTACTGAAGAGGATTAAGTAAAGAAGTAGCTACAATAATTTTTATAGAAGGGAGTTAGTATACCTAGTATGGCTCCATGTGGTTCTCCCATCATCATGGTTCCAAAGAAATACAGAAGCTGGAGAATGTGCATTGACTATCGTTCCTTGAATAAGATCAGCATCAAGAATAAATATCCTTTTCCAAGGATTGACGACTTGTTGGATCAACTACAACAAGACAAATTATTCACTAAGTTGTACCTAGTCAAATTAGGTTACCATCAAGTGAGGATCAAAGAAGAAGGCATATGGAAAAAAATGTTCAAAACAAGACAAGGTTGGTATGAGTGGTTAGTAATGCCTTCTGGATTATGCAATGCACCCACAACATTTATGAGACTAATGAATGATGTGCTATGCCCCTTCCGTGATTATTTTGTAATAGTATATTTGGATGACATACAATATTTATAAATACTTGTAAAGAACACTTCTCACATATGACACGGGTACTAGACACCTTGAAGAAGAATCAATTGATTTCCAACTTGCAGAAGTGTAAGTTTGGAAATACTTCCTTGATATATCTTGGGAACATGATTGGAGGAGTTATGATGGTATATCCAGAGAAGATTGTATCCATCACCCAATGACCTAATCCCACTAATATGATAATGGTCACGAGTTTCATGGGAAAAAATCAATATTTGAGGAAATTCATTGAAAACATCTCCATAGTAGTAGTGCTATTGTATGTTGTAATTTCCAAATGAAAGATATTTCATTGAGGTAAGACATAGAAAATATAATTTGAATACTTGAAGAAGAAAATCAATAATGTTCCAGTCTTATCCATGTCGAATTTGCAGTGACCTATGAGCTAGAGATAAATTCTAGTGGGTATGCATTAGGAGTAGTAGTTATGCAAGGAGGAAGATTTGTGTGATATGATTTAGAGTTGTTTCATGGAGCATTACTTGAATACCCTATGTATGATAAGGAGCTATTTCAATTGTAAAATAAGTGAAGAAGTGGAATCATTGACTCTTGGGAAAATAAACCATCATACACATAGATCATCATCTCCTTCAGTATCTACATAATCAAATCAAGATGCAAGAAGTGAGTAATTACAAGTGGTTAGGTTTCTTGCAACACTTCCATTTAATAATTAAGTACAAGAAAGGAACCATGAATAGAGTAGAAAGCATTCTCTCTTGACCACCACTAAAGAAGATTGTAGCAATTCGAATGATAATGGAACTCGATCCTTTCACTCATGAACTTATGAGTGAAGACTATGAGGGAGATGCAGATTTTAGAGGAGTCTACAAGTAGTTGTAGGAGAGGTCGGTCACTATCATGGAAGGAAATGAATACCACCTCCAATATGGGTTGTTGTACAAGTTGGACAAACTATGCATACCTCGAGACAAAAGATTTTAGTTTAAAAGAGAAGCACAAACTTCTAGGGTTGATGGGAATTTTTATGTGACAAAGACATTGATGAATATGCAGTGGTATGTGTATTAGCCAAATATGCAAGAGTATGTGGAAAACGTTGTTAGAGGTTGTGTTATTTGTAGCACTATAAATCCAAGCAACCAGAAACATGGCTTGTACATGCCATTTCGAGTGCAAAATAGACCTTGAGAGAGAATCTCCATGGATTTTGTTGGAGGTTTGTCTATGTCTATGTTATAGCACAAAATGTCACACCTATGCATTTGTGCCATGGCCTAATCTTTTCCCTTGGCTTTCTAGACAAAATCAAAAACTTGCCTCATTCAAATCATATTAAAAACATGTATTTTTCACATATCTACAGGCTCCTTTGATATAAAGTGTGAACATCCATCACTTGTCAAATTGCAACCTGTGAATGCCTTCAAAAAATGGAAAAATTAAAATAATTTTGAGTTTTCGGGTGGGTTTTTGGTTGGGCTCATTTCCCAACATCCCGTTGCATGTACAAAATGGATTCCAACTTCCCTAACCACTTGAGGAAGATATAAAATCACCATTGAGGTCTAAGATAAAAATAAGTCTTGTGGTGCAAGGTTATGTTGCTAAGTGATCCAAGGGATCAAATTTTTCTCAAAAATAAAAGTTCTCAGAATCTATTCAAAATGGACATGTGTGTAGGCCTTGTCCTCACGAACCAAACACAACTTGAACGGGCTCAAACACACATTGTATGAGAAATAAATCGTGTTCTCTTCATTTTGTCAAACATGCAAAATTTTGTTGACTGTACAATCTGTGCAGTGTTGACATGGCAGTTGACCATATAGTCTGTATGGACATACAATGACGTGGAAGATGCATTGACATGTTGAATGGATAGGCGTTGGCAGACAGGTGGACGAATCCAGTGTTGACATGTGTCATTATTTTTAGTAAGTGGTATGGTGCCACATGGCCAAGTCGTGGGCTGCCACGTGGACCCCTCCAATTTGATTGTCAAGTAGTAGAATTTTTATGACTCCACAGGAGTCGAACCCGTGACCTCTGGGCGGGGGTAAAGACTTGGCAGGGTCGGGCTACCATCCCACCCACATTGTATTGCTTACCCATATACATTTTCATATTTATTTGAATTGGATTTAATGTATGTGCGATGGAGGAAAAGGGTCAGGGCTTAGCCCCATCCCCCGATCATACCGCACATCATATTCCACTTCATAAACATTGGCAGGAACCTTCCATCATATAGCTCTGGTTCAAACCCTGGTCTACATACACCATACGACCACTCTTTTAACAGTTGGCGCATGAATTTTTGACACTTGGGGTTTAGCCCGAAAGGCGAGGGTGTTAATCCATATGGCCACCCCACATGACCAAAGGCATGGATTTTGGGCACAATTAAGCCACGAGGTCCAGTTTAAGTGTTGGGATTTGGCCACATGGGCCGAGTTCTCTGTTGAAGATTGGGGGCCAACACACTAATGGTCCTACAAATTCGCCCATTTTGCAAGAACCATTGCGTGTGCTGGGTTTTTGTGTGGAAAACACATAAAGGCCGAGTTAGTCTGTTAGTGGGTGCAATTTGGTGAGTAGGTACAACAAGCTTGAAGGGGGAAAACTTCCAGGATGTGTAACTTCTTCATTTTTTGGCCAAACCACGTGCCGAAAAATCCCATCTAGGAGTTTTTGGACGTTCTAGAGCCATTGGAGCCATCTATTTTGTACTCTAAGCACTGTAAGAGCACTTTTTAAGAATAATGAAAATTATCCAAGGGAAGCTGGACCAGGATATGTATCCCAAGAGAAGGGTGAACTCCTTTATCATTTTTTGTGTTATGTGTTCATTTTTTATGGTTTTTATATGTCTGATATGCTACTCATGATTAAGTAAAAACTCTTTAATTGATGTGTTAGTTACTTGATCCAATTACCCAAACACATACCATTTTTTCACTCGCAATTTAAAAGAGATAAGTCTTCTTCATTTTAAAGATCTATTGGAAACAAATCCATTCCACTTTCATATCACTAAGATCTAACAAGCTTCCCTATCCTTATTATCCATTGAGTAACATTCCCCAATATGGAAACTCCTTTTCCAGTACCTCTTTCCTTCTTATATATTCATATGGTGTTTCCTTATCCCTCTTTGGGCTATCTAAAGAAGAGTATTGTGGATGAATTGATGCTTGAAGGATTCTTGGAAGAACTTGGGTAGTTAGCTCCGAATCACTGTCGAAAGAGAGTCATGTTGTAACTAACCTTCATATTTGGTGCTAATAGAAGAGATTTATTTCCCTCCAAATTATGTGTTCATTGCAACATTATGTGTCTTTGCTTATCATATTTCCTTTGAATATAGTGCATGACGTGTATATTGTTTTATCATATAACTATATCATAGCAATGTTTGTCTTGATTCCATCTTACAAGATAGTTCCAAAAAAGGATCAAGAGGTCTTCGAGAAGTAGGAGTGAGGATCTACATCAAACAAGTGACTCAAGATGCATTATTTCTCCTCCTTTATTTCCCTACTTTCTCCTAGAAAAAGTAGTTATTATTTGAGTTTTACATACTTTTCTATGAGGGAATACTTAAGTATTCTCAATGCAGTCTTAATCTGTCGTTATATGACCCAAAGACATGGGGGAAATATCCCGTCAATAGTCTAGTAGAGGCCATGACTACTTATTCACTGTGGTAGACTTCTTGATCAAAATGTGTGCACATTTCTTGTAATAAGACAATCTCTGAGTGAGAGGAAATTGAACTATTCTTCATCCATGTCTGGGTACATTTTGGATTGCCAACCTCCATTATATATAATTGGGACAACAGGTTCTTGGGAATCTTTTGGACAATACTTTGGGAGAGAATGGATACCAAGTTGAATTACTCCACTGCCTTTCATCCTTATAATGATGGAAAAATCGAGGTTGTTAACAAGACGTTGGTGAAATTGTTGAGAGGTTACAACATAAACATAGAAATACTTGGGATGAACAACTAGTCTACATTCAACACTCCTACAACATAACACTTCATTCTTGCACCAATAACTCTCCTTTTGAGGATTGTTTTGGTTATCTACCCCCTTTTCCATTTGATATCATGTACTATGGTCAATAGAAGGAAGAATTAGATCTTCAATAAGAAGATCAGAAGGAAATCCCATTTTTTGTTCAAGATCAAGAAGATACCACTAAGCGTTCATGGGTAGCTCAAGAAGAAACAATGGTTGTACAAATCTATGCATGATAAACACATGGAGGATATCAAATTCCATGTTGGAGACAAGGTGTGGCTCTACCTCTGTAAGGAACAACTACACGGAGCAAAAAAGAAACTCAAGCCCCTTAGATATGGACCATTTGAGATCATTGAAAAGTGAATGAGAATGCCTTCAGAATCCAAATGACACCCTATATGCATATTATATTAGTGGTGAACGTGGAATATTTTAATTTATTTAAACCCTCCATGTTGGATGAGGAGGAATAACATCAGGTTATTCCTACTATTGAAGACCTTACACCTCGTGTGCTTGAGAATTTGAAGGAAGACAAATTTTTGTAGAAAAATGAGTGGATAACTAGTAGAGAAAAACAAGAAATGTGGCAGATTGGTCTCAAATGACAAACTGCAAGAAAAGTGAAGTGGTATGAGAGGAACTAGATTGAAACCGAATTCCCTCATCTATCCTTAGAAACTTTTGGGGAAAAAGCGCCTCCCAATGGCGAGGTTTGATCTGAATTGGATCCAACAAGAATAATTGGCTATCAACACATGCTATAAGATGATCAACACATGTAATGTTTAAGGCTATGCATGGATAAGATATTAACTTATTGACGTGAAGGTACCCATGCCATCACGATTGATTTATACCATTGTATGTAATGTAGTCTAAAGTTGAATTGATATCTAAAGTCATGCAATGTATTGTTGTATACAAGAAATAATGAGACTTTTATGAGACCTTTTCCATGTGGGATAAAATACAAATGAACAAAGAAAAGAAGGAGAAAAGGACTAGAGAGAAGTTGAAGCATTGGGGATGTCTACCCTTCTAGCTATCCTCCCAATCGACACAGTATTCTATATCATGTTTTCCCACATTGAGAAAGGGGTTATTTGGTTGTGAATGATGTAAATAGGTTTCCCCAAATGTCACCGAGGAGCATATAGATGAACCATAGATCATATAAATTTCCCATTGTTGAATAATAAAGAATCTGGTGGAAGCCAAAAGAATGTTGGTTTTCCCGTTTAGGTTTCCACGGTAAACTATGAGTTTATGTGTGATCATTTTCCTTGGATGCATTGTCTATGAATGGTAATTATTTTGTGTGCAATGAAATTTAATGGTTGTTTGTATATTGTTTAGAAAACATACATATGTTCTAGTTATTTTTCAAGATAATCCTTCCTTAGATATGGTTCCCATCAACCAATAAGATAGACCAACCATTCTTTAAATATGCTTGTACATTCATTCTAAATTTGGAAATCGATGACCCTCCTTCTAGAGTTGTTTGTATTTACTTGAGGGTTTATAATTTTGTTTTAAGAGTCAATGGGGATTTTCTCTCACTCTGAGAGTTGGGTTTGTTGCTAACTAGTGTCCACAAATTGTCTGTAGGTTGTGCCTCATATTCTCAACTTTTCTAGGTTGTTTTCCTTTGCCCATAAATCATATATGGATCATAATTTGAAATATGGGATTGTATGGGAGTTTATAAGCTACCAATGAACCATATACAAGATTTTACAATTTCACCCCAGACTTTTTTCTCTGTTATTGAATATCAAACTCAACTTCCCAACTGTTTTATTTGTCGTGTGTTACCAAAATCACCCTTTGAAATTTTTGTTTACCATGGGTTACCAAAATCACCCTCCAAACATTTTTCCACACTTTCACCTACCAAATCCGTCCTTCAGAGGTTTTCCCTTCATCATTGGTTGTTGAATTCGCCTGTTAGCTATTTTGTTCTACCATTGGTCGGCTCATTTCATCGGGTTAAATTATTCCTTTGACATTTGGTCGATTTCATATGAAAATGACTCGAATTCCTCTCACTTTGATTGGTTCCTCTTCATTTGGTCAATTCACATCCCTTATTCAATTAGACATTCAATTGACCTGACATGCAGATCACTGACTTTTCTTTCATCCAATCGACTTCGAATCAATCTCTGGTGTGACTTCTATCTCAAATTTCGGTTAGTCGACTTCCTCTTCATTTGATCGAATCAAATTGGGTGATTGAATGGCCAATAATTGGTTCAAATTGACTCATGGATTGGATGTTAGAGTCTTTCTTGTTATCTAAAGAGAGAATACATTATAGTTATTATAGAGGGTTCTATGTTGGCGAGATAGATAGGCTATAAGCCTTTTGTTTATGGATTAATTCATCTCCTAGAAAAACATCACCCCCATCATAACTTTCATGCTTGAAAAATAACTCCTTGTGGTGAGTCATATTAAAGGATGCACCAGAGTCGACCAACCATGTCTCATGATATACATGTGTGCTTGATATTCATATGGATGGCTATCATATGTAGCGACAATGTCATTGAAATTTCAACCATGTTATATCATTTTTTTCCTAGATACATAATCCATATTTGTTCATATACAATTATCATAACATCATTATTTCACATATATCATAACAAACTATTCTTAGTCTATAATCATTCCCTACACATGTCCATACATTCCTACATGAACTAATGCACATCAATATGCACCCAACATTTAATATCATCATGCCTACTCATGCACATCCATTATGTCTCTAATATATGAATCATGTTGTTATAGCATAAATTGCCACCATTGAAGCATTGGTGATATTATTGGCCTAGTCCATGTCCTACTTTCAAACATCTCTTCCCCAGACCTCCGTGATATCTTCTAAAAAATACTTTTTTGGAACTTGTACATGCCCTAGCAATTATGAAACACACTTATATGTGGATTGTTCAAAGGAAAGTTAATAAATGCTTAAAAAAATATTTTTTCACCTAGTTAAAGTTGAGTTACGAGTTTGGTTAGTTTCCTAACTCCTTTTACCTATACTCAATCGTCCTTAATTGATTGAGGATGTCTTATACAGATCATTTAATCCAAGGATAAAGATAATGATTAAGTGCATATCAAATAAAAAAATATATTGGCTACCCCCACCATATCTACAAGCCCATAAACCTCTCATTTTTTGTTGGTTCTTGACCTCAAAACCCTCATTTCCATCTTTCTTTGAGCACCTTTCTATTTCAATATGAGCTTCCTTGTGTCCTCATTGAGTCTTTCGATGAATAGAAGGTTGATACCAACCTTAATAGTAGTAGCTTGGGTGTAGGGACCCGAAGTATTTTCGATGAGATAATTCCACAATAGTTCAGGTTTTTGAGCACTCAACTCACCCTCAAAATTTAAGAAATTTATGGGTACTACTTCACTTCAATTTCTTCCTTATACTTTCATTTTCTCATGGTCACAACTTTTTTCAAGGTTTCCTCTTCGTTTCTACTTATTTTGGTCAGGTCTCGGCTTAAGCTCATAAACAAATTCTCTACATATCTTGACTTCCTCGATGCCTGAAAGACATTTTTTAGAAGTGTCAATGTGATAATTGGGCATCAACCATTTATTTACGTGAATTGCATGATATCTAGACAAGTTTGTTGATCCCCGATGTTCATTTTTCATTGGCGCCCAATGGGGGAGATTGAGAAAACATCCCAAAATGAGCTAGGCCCCGACGTCGACGAGAGAACTTATTATCATGATCACAACCATCCGATTTTAATGAGAAACTTGTCCCAACCATTGATTCCTTAGATCGAGATTCACCTGATTTCAACATGATGAGAACCCACCTCAACACTGACACACACAATGCTCATACTACCACATCACCTAGCCATGTCATCGAGGTAGTCATTTCTAACCACATAAACATGAGCCACGTCATCATCCATGTCATTACATGTGATTTGTGACTATACAAGGGTGTGGGAAATCCTTGTGGAAGAGTATAAGGGGTGTAAACATGGAGATTTACGCATTGACCCCAATGAACATCGATCATTTGAGATTAATGCGGTAGTTCGATAATTATAAGGAGTTTTCCCTTGACTGACGTCGATGTCACATTGGTAACCAACACGGAATGTGCTCAGTAAAACAAATTATAAATCACCTCTTGTTCATTGATGGAATGTATCTCATCGACATCGGTAGACCAGAACCCAAAACCATCATGTTCAATACATGAAAAAACCCGATGATTATCGATTTCGGTAAAATAGGTTGTGATCTGGACCATTCATGCTACTTCCCACAATTGATCTGAACCATTTTAAAATTCAAAAAGAGAATCTTGGATCACCCAGTGTTTTAATCCAAAGGGATCCTTATGACAAGTCTCATCCCATGGCTTCGGTTGGTTCATGTAGACCACATCAGCTTAGGAATCTCTTTAACTTCATGTTATACAATACACATGACATGTCAACACCTTGGAAAACATGTTGCAATAAAATAACACAAAAGGAGTTTTCGACACACCAAATTCAGGATCGACGAATAAACTTCAACATCAAACATTTAAACTATAAGCAAAGAAGCCCCCTCAAACCCCGACACTAATTATACTTTTGTGCCAATATGTCAATATTTTAAATCATTGATGAACTAAAACAACAACCCTTTTTTGTTTCTAATCAACAAAATCCATTGATTTCACAGCATCGTGCGGACGACACATTTAAGCCTGAAGATCCAAGGATATTTCAGTGTACTCGATGGTGTTAAATGCTCTATGGGACTCACAAAATAAGGTTGTATCCTTCGATATGTTCCAGGATATTGTTGGAACGATTTCGAGGTACCCTGGGAGCTAAGACTCAAGATGAGTCTTGAAGTTATTTTTACAATAAGGTGATTGTGCAATATTTGGGAAGCTTTTCCATCTCTCTTTCTTGAAATTATAAGACCTCAAACAATATTAGTGAAAATGACAAATGCTCTCAATTATCAGAGGAATATTTATACGAGTATTTCATAGAATAAATCTTTAAAGGAGAATGAAATGTTGAATTGGAGGAAAAACAAGATAAACATATAGGGCACATCTAAGAATGAATCTTGTAGCCAATGGAGAAAGAACAATGTGCTGAGAAATTAAGAATTCAACAACTCTAACAAGGGAAAATAGATTAATAAAACATGCTTCAAACAATTAACATCCTTATACATTCAAATACATGGGGGTACCCTTCGCATATCATTTAAATGTACAAATAAATGACAAGAAATTGTCATTCATTCAGAGGAAATCAATTCTATGTCATAACCAGAAATCATACAATAACATTGAATATGGTGAATAGCCTATTGTTTAAGATTTACAAAATGGGAGGATATTCTTTACAAGGACACAAATACTATAAGGAAAATAATTACAGACTGAAACGTAACACAAGGGATGAATGTTTGGTTTCCTACTACATTTACCACCTGTCTGTGCTCAAGGTTTCCGATCAAACAACTCTGGTTGTAAGAAACTCTTAAATTCCCCAAAGTTCCAACCCTAGAAATGATTCCCTTCATCATATTTTTTCCTCTCTCTCATGCCCTAAATTGATTCTTCAAACCACTTCCAACTTCTTGAAACTATTTACTTCTTCTTGATTCTTAAATCGTTTTCCCTTCGAGTAAAACTATAAAAACTACTTTTACCTACTGAAATATGTGATGCTGAGATCATGGAGTAGTTGGATATTTTCTATCCAAAATATTCATCACGCCATACTCCTTAAAAGTCTTTGCAATCCTTTATTTTCTTGGTCGAGTGCTCGAAATCATATCTACAGAAATTGTGTGACTCGACAGCTGTTAGATCTATCTGGGAAAGCAATATTGATCATTGATTAGAGGTACACCCATCAGAGAAATTGGAATTTGAGATCCAATGGGACTATGATATCACTTCTCGATCATTTATCTGGATCGAAAAATAATAGGAGATATGGGACATTGATCAGAGGTGCACTGATCAGAGTGAGGGTGTGGTCACCAATGACATCATCATGGATGCATGGTATCTTTCTATTGGTATGCGATGATGTTGAGGTGGAATATAGGGATCAACTGTGCCACCCAATTTTGAAGTGTTTCCTTGTGTATATGATGGGTTCCACATGTCCACGCAGTAGTCATTAGTTGGCTCTGAAATTTTTATGCTGGCATGCTAACATGACACCAGCTCAAGATTCTTTGAGACCTAAGATCATATCTAGAGTGTTGATTGGAGGTGCACCCATCGGGGCGATCAATGTTTGGGGACTCTAAGCTCGTACCTTGACCATTGATCTGGAAATATAGATATCATGATCTATGTACCATTGATCAGAGGTGCCCATCATAGTGATCAAGAGCTAGGTCTCGATAGGAAATCTCATGATTGTTCAATTGGAACTGGAAATAAACTAGGAGTCATTGATCTGTCTATGACCAAAAGCTAAATTTGGCTAAGGAAAATACCTCACACTGACGTCGGCATGGACATGTGTTAAATTTTTATTGGCCCATGATGGTGCTGACATGGCCAAGCTACTTGACACTTGTCACCCAGATTTGACATGATTTTGGGTGCCTTTAGTGGGTTTCGCGTGTCCACATGGAAATTTCAAATTGGCCTGACAGAGGCCCTGTTGGAATTGACTTCTTACCGACGTCACTCAGGAAATGCATCTGTTTATATTTACATGCACAAGGGGGAAGATGTGATAGATTATGGGTCGTTGATCTTGTTCCCCCCACTAGATCTAGATCATTGATCAAAGGGTGCATGTTTTATGGTGCGATGACATCTAGACCACTGATTAGAGGTGCACCCATTGGAGCAATTAATAATTAGGACCCAATAGGACTCCTGCAAGGGGATTCCAGAAAGGGAGACTTTGACAACGGATATTCACACTGACATCATCTTGTACATGTCAACCTTTTTAATTTTTCCTTGTTGGCGCTGATGTGGTAGGAAAGCATGCCACGTGTCACCCGGTTTAAAGATGTTGATCCATATATTTGAAGGGTTCCACATGTCTGTGTGGTAGCATATAGTTATACATGACAATGATTTACTAGCATGTTAACATGACACTTGGTCGGGAGGCTCCGAGATTGAAGATCATATCTGGACCATCGATTAGAGGTGCCCCATCAGAGCGATCATGAGTTAGGTCACAAGGGGGACTCCGATGACGAAAATTTGAGCATGCACTTCGACCATTGATCTTCCTTTCCTGTAGCCGTCTAATTGGTCAGGGTCCCAAAAATGTTGGCACTTAGTTCTTAGGACATGGTCTTGTGTTAATTTCCCCAACTATAAGTTCTTAGGTTCTTTTGGGGGTTCTCTAGTCCCTTTTTGACTTGTGATAAGTGCCCAAGTGCTTAGATTTTACTTTAGTGCCTTGGGCAGGGATTTTATTAAAATTTTCTTCAATCTTCCTCAAAATAAACTGGATCTTTGAATGTCCATAGGCTCTGTAAGCTTATCCTATATTTCTAATTCATCTAATATCGACCTTATAGCTTCATTCAACCTTCAATTCTTTGACATAAACAAATATAGTACTAACATTTAGCTCTAGCGGGGACAACATACACCTGTGGTCTACTGAGAAATGTATACAAAGTACCTTCTTCCATTGGGTTATGGAGTCTACCTCAAAATAATATATATCTCTCACAATTGAAACCGGCTTGATATGTGAAACAAAAATTATCAATAGATTATAGGCTTAGAACTCTACCTATTTTCTCAAGTAACAAATGGTGAATGAAGCAAAATTAAAACATAATTTACAAAATGAAAACAAATGCTTGACTACAAGCTTATTTATGTACATAAACCTCCTACTTTGATCTTCTATCTACTTTGATAAAGTAAAATGATACTTCCAGTGATACTAGGAAAGTTCCTTATTTCTTGGTTGAACTCCTTGTATTTACTTTTGCAAAATAAGGATCAATAAAAGTGGAAATTGTAACATCAAATAAGTGTGAAGCTACTACTTATGATTTGAAAATATTAGCTTCATATTACCTAAGTCATCTAGGACCTTGGATAATGTAGACTCCAACCAAAATGCAACTAAATCATGAAGAATATGGAGGATGACAAGTTTCTAAACAAAAATTGAGGTTCCTTCTTTGTGATTGAGTTGACTGAATTGATCCTTAATATTCTTTGATTTCTCTAATTGTGATTCTGATGAGGAAAAAGGAGGAAGTAAAAAAGCTTCATCACATTGAAAAATTTCCACTAGTTCTTGTTCACTATTGTCAAGCTTTATATCTTTAAGAACAAATAAAAATAATTCATCTGTCTAAAATTCTTCATCAAAGATCTAATAGTTATCATACATTGGTGTGCTAATAACACTTTCTAAAGATTCCACTTTAGATTCATGTTCCTCAATACCAAGCTCTGATTCTATGTCATAACAATAATATAGGAACTTATTTCTTTTTGAAAGCTTTGTGAATGATGATACACAACTCTACACATATTCTTCAACTTTATATTCATCAAAAACATGATTTGTGTTGTAGAATCTAGTATGAGAGGGTTCCTCATAAACCAACCATTGAGTAGCATATGGCTCATGAAAAACAAGGGGCAGTGCATCACCAATAATGTTACCTTGAAATATATCTAGGGAATCTTCAGCAGCACAATCCTGATTTTGATCAGTAGGTGTGAAAGAAATCATTTTATCTTCTTGAAAATCCTCATGAATATATCCATGACTGACATCCTTTTCAAAATCAAATTCAAAAAACTCTTTCTCATATTCACTATTGTAGGATTTTTTTTTTTTATGTTCTATAAATGACTCAAGTTCTTCATTACAACAATGTTCAACAAGAAACTTAGAATATGAAAATTCATAAATATTCCCATGATCTTCTTGAAAATGAAAAAATCCATCAACACATACCATATTCCTTGAGACAACAACAAGTATTTGCAACTCGTGACCATCTTAAAGAGAAGAAATATCTCTCTGAATAGGATATTGATTAGTATATTTCAAGAAAGAAAGAAGCATTGTATCCTCTTGTAGATTCTTCGAATATTCTTTGTGATCACCCTTCAGTGATACCTATTCATTTGAATATGCAAGGATATATTCTTCATTCTCACTGCTATAGTCAATTTTCCTTTCAAAATCTTGTTCAGATTCATCATCAATGATTTCCCTTTCCTCTTCACTATTATAGTAAAAGTATTCTATATCCTCTAAAGATGATTTAAATATTTCATTGCAACATTTTTCAAAAAGAGGTTCCATAGGATATCTCCTATTGTAATGAGAATGAAAAAACATATGAAACTATTTCAATGAAGCTATGCAAGAAGCAGTTAAATATCTATACCATTTTCGAGTCTCTCCTTATAAAGAGAACATAAACAATTTCATGAGGAAATCTTCATGAAAAATACTCAATTGATGCATGCCTAAGTGGAATTATATCAAATGTTGAGTCAGATTATCATCATCATCTTCTCTGAATCTAGGAAGGCAGTCGTCCAAGACTTCTATACTAGGTATAGGATTAGGAAATCCATGTATATTTGACAAATCAAGTGGATCAAATCTTACTATGACCCAAGGATTTATAGGTGGTGGGGGAGGAGGTTGATTTTCCCCAGGTATTCCTCCACCTAAGCCAGCCATGAGATTTTTTAAAATGAGGCTATGAGGTTCAAAGGATAGAGGGGGAACATGAATTTTCAATAAGGGTCGATAGGAAGAACTAACTTCCTCGATAAATTCTAGAGGAGAATTATGGAGGTTAATCAATGGTTTTGGAGGAAATTTTGAAACAAAAAATGAATTTTAGAGTATATCAATCATATCTATAGATTCAACACTTTGATGAACATGAAAAGGAGATATCCATGGATTAGAATTACCTGAAAAATAAGAGATATTACATTGTCTGATATTTCTTTGGGTCACAAGATCTTATGTATCTAAATAGACTCGAACCTGATCAGGATCAGAGTGGCTTCTAGTATATCTTCTGGACGAGGCCAGGTTGCCCTTCTCTGGAGTTTTCAAGTGAAATATCAACCAAGTGCCTGAGGTTTGTTCACCATCAAGTCTTAGATCTTACAATTTTGTATCCTCGGGGAAGATTTATTCAACTTATGTCCCCAAAAATGATGCCATTTCATATGTTATCCCTCGAGATGTTCCAGGTTATTGTTGGAACGATGTTGAGGCACCCTAGGAGATAAGACTCAAGATGTGTCTTAAAGTTATTTTTGCATTAAGATAATTGTGCAATATTTGGGAAGTTTTTCTCTCTCTCTTTCTTGAAATTATAGGACCTCAAATAATCTCAGCTCAGATGAAAAATTCTCTCAACTCTCAAAGGAATATGTCTACGAGTGTTTTAGACAATCAAGATTTAAAGAAGAATGAAATGGTGAATTAGAGGGAAAAACAAGATAAGCATACATGACACTTCTAAGAATGCATCTTGTATACTATGGAGAAAGAACAAAGTTTTTGGGCCCAATATATGATCATTTTTATGATGAATATTATGCACTTTTGCAACATGTACATATGCGTTTTTCATCTTTTAAAGGAGCTTTTTGAAGAATTTCATGATAAAATGGTATGATCTCAATAAGGTATGTGTAATTCATATAATTCACCATGTTTTATGATTTCTAAGAGCTAACTCATGTTTTTCTAGTGTTACAGGGAAAAAACGCACCATGTTTCTAGCTCCGGCACTTGATATGGCACTCGTTCTCGCACTTGATCTGGCACTATGTCTAGCACTGTGTATTGCACAAAAATGTAGGGTGGCTTGGCGGTTATGGAATTGGCGGCCAGTGACGGGAAAATCGATCATGTGGGTTTTGTTTATCCTTATCCCCTCCAGCTACTAAACTCTAGACAACTTAGTTTCAGTTGTCCAAAGAGGGCGATTATTGGTTCGCTCCATTTTATCAGTTAGGGCATCATTTATTGTATTTTGCTGAAATTAGAAGTGGTTCGACCCTCCTGTGGTCGACCACTTGTTCTGTAAGATTTTAAATATCACTAGGATGGTCAGATGATTTTTAAGTAGCATAACCAAGTACAAGAACAAGTGTATTGGGGATAAACTTGTTTTTATCTGTTTTGAGTTTTTACATTGCCAGAATTATGCCAGAACCGCGTTTTCAAGTTTTAATAGTGAATTTGTCTTGTTAAGCTCGTGGTGTGCTTTTAGGGAGTGAACACAACTTGCTGGGGGGCCCACCGGTAGTTTGGTAACTATCTTCATGTTTATTTATGCATTTCTTAATTTCAATTTCTCTTTTTATTTTATGTACATGCATGTTTTTATTTTGCCAACTAGTTTGTTGTAGCTTAATTGTTTTAATTGTTTTGCAGGTTAGATGTTGATGCATATTAGCATGCATTGATTTTCTAGACTAGGAAAAGACTTGCAAGTCTCTCTCTCTATAGTAAATCCATATGTAGTTAGATTATTCTTTCTTTTATGATTTTACAGTTAAGTTTAAAACATATGTTTAATTAGATAAAACAGAGCTTTTAATTTGGGTTTTCTTTTGACAAGGATTGATGAATGGATAGATTTAATTCCAGTTTTTAATCATAGCTTGCTCATCTTATTTTTATATAGAATTTGTTTAATTAGTTGTTGGTTAATATAATTGTTAGATTACTTTTTAATACCAGTTTTTAGTCATTTTTTTATTGTAGTTTGAATGGTTAGAATAGACATAGTGTAGTTTCATTTTACGCAATTTCCTTTCCTAGGATTAAAATGCAATTAAACTTCTTAGTTAAATAATGATGATGTCGTTATGTTGTTGATGGTTTGTACATGAATATGCAGGGTATTTAACATTATTTTTGTGATGGCTAAGTTTTCATTGGATTGTTTACTCAACACCTTTCATTTTTCCATTGAGATTAGTGTTGAGCTTATACCATTGGAATTGTCCTTTGTTGTCAAGTGCCATCGAGATATCATCTGACACCGAAGACATTCACACAACCACCAACATTATATTTGAGTGTTTCATAGATAGTTTCTTTCTTTCATAGCTTAGAAAATAGTTTTATTGCTATTGTAGTATAGATAGACTTTGCTTTGATAGATTAGATAGTAGTTTGCTTATCATAGATTAAGAATTAGTTGTTAGTCTTTCTTGCTGTCAATAGAATAGATTTCCTTTCATGCATTGCATTGAGAATTTAGTCTAGTTGCCTCTTAGATTTCCTTTCATGCATTAGAAATAGTTTTTCATTAGGCATTTAGTCCACTTGCCTCTTAGGCTAGATAGTTGTTCAATGAGAAGTTTTACTTTGATTTCTTGCAGTAGTTAGTTGCCTTTGTTTACTTGTCTTTTTCTTTAGTAGGTTAGTTAGGTGATTTTGTTTACTTGTCTTTTGCTTTAGTAGGTTAGTTAGGTGTTTTTTATTACTTGTCTATTTTCTTTAATAGGTTAGATAGGTGCTTTTTCTTACTTGTTTATTTATTTTCTTTCATAGGGTAGTTGCTCATTGAATATAGGTTGGCAAGTTAAAATAGTTTGTTTTTGTCAGTTTCTTATTATGCTTAGTAGTTTGTTTTTGCTTATTGTTAAACTAGTTTGCTTTACATAGAGTTTTCATTTGCTTTCTTAGGAACTATCCATCGATCCTTGGCCCAAAAGTACTTAGGTTACCTAGTTTCAATTTGCTTAGTAGGGTTTTTTCATTAGATAGTTTTTCTTGAGTAGATTAGCCTTAGATAGATACCTTCATTAGTTAGACTATACTCCTACCAGCCTTATACCTTTGGCATATATTTTTCTACAACTCTAAGTTTACTTACCCTGGGTTGACAAATTAATTAAGGGTTTTTACTGTGTTTTTAGTGCGTATAGAACACTCATCATTTTTGGCACCGTTGCCAAGGAGTTGTCTCAAGGTAAGAAGTAGTTAGGAATTAGATCATTTCTAGACCTTAGCATTAGTTTGGTGGCGGGGGAACTTTAAGACGAGAGGTAAGAACCTGCGCATTTGATATAGCAGGTTCCCCCAAACCCAATGGCAGTTTTTATTTTTGTTTTTATTTTTTATGAATAGACGTAGGAATCAAATGGTAGATTTTTGTTTTTGTTTTTTCTTTCTTTCATGAATAGGCCTAAAGACCCACAAGGTAGATACATTAAATCTAAATCAGACCTTTCAACCAAGGTTCCTTTCGATCTCTTTGTGGGAAGGAACGTTCCGCTTATAAAATCTGCAGACCGATATCGAAAAATAGGAGATAGCTCAACTCAAAGAGATAAAATAGTCCTTGAAGAGACTAATATAGGGAGCACTATAGAACAATAAATTGAAGCATCAATCATATTGGGACAGGAGACAATACCACTCCAGTCTTCCACAAAACCAAACAATAGAACCTTTTCTTTTACACCACCACCAGGGGACCCTAACTTTAAAGATATCATAAACCCTGAATAGGTGAATCTTTTGTTTGGTAATTCATCCAATGTGATTATCTCTCAAATCGACGCAGAAACTTTGGCACCAATAATCTCGACTGGCTCAAGTAGAGTCCCAGACATCCAATCCGTAGGAAGACATTTCCATTGAAGGGAAACCTTGTTTTCTTCAAAAGTATAACCACCTAGGTACTCTCTTTTTGGAAACCAAGCCAATATGGATGATCAGGAGGACCATAACAATGTAATACATGGGGAGGAAGAAGAAACTGGAAACCAAACCGAAACTACCTTCAGATTTCCGATTTTGGACACCACTCCAAATGTCAACATGAAGAATATTCCTCTCTCAACATTGCCTACCTTTTATTGTAAAGACAGTGAATATCTAGACACCTTCCTATTTGAATTTGACATATTGTGTAGGAGCTACAACTACATACAAGATGCCCAGAAATTAAAACTCTTTCCTGCCACCCGCAAAGACTCTGCACTAAGATGGTTCATGGGATTGGGAGAAGCCAGTATTAGGTCTTAGGAAGCCATGAAAGACATCTTTCTTAAGAAGTACCAAGACTACTGCAAGACCAAAGAGTCTCATAATGACATCTTTAAAATCCAACAATTAGAAGATGAGACCCTCGAAGATTATATGGAAATATTTGGTTATATCTCCCAGAAGTCAAAATACCATGACCTCCCAGAGGATGTAATTAGGGCTCTTTTCCTTAAGGGAATTTCAGAAGAATATTTAGAGATTCTTAACCTGATGGAATCAGGTGACAGATCTCATAAGCCATTTGCTGAAATATGTGAAATGTGTAAAAATTAGTTAAGGAGTAGAGCCAAAATAGGGAAGAATGTTTGGGACCCTTATAATAGAAACTTAAAGCCAATTAGTTCAGGTGGTATTACGAGAGTAGAGATAGGGAACCTTTTAGAAAACTTTAAGACTAATATCTTAATCGCAATAGGTTCCTAGTTGGATACCCTTAAAATAAAAATGAAACAGGAGAAGGAAAATGCAGCAATGAGCATATATTGCCCAAGATGTAGGAGGAAGCATTCCTCAAGGGAGTGCCCATTATATAACATTTCAGTTTGTGGCTTCTGTACAGAATACCACGTGACTGGAAAATGTCCATCATTGCCTGGTTTATTAGCCATATATAGGAGTGGAGATCCTGGGGAGTCTTCTTATGCACTTGGAAGGCCATGGCAGCCTAGGAATCAACCCACATACCTGTATCTACAGTCTCAAGTTCCACCCTATTATCAACAACAATAGTGGAACTCATCAGATTGGAAAAACTGGTCTACTCAGTACCAACATCCTTGGATTCAAGGATGGAGGGGAGGACACAACCAAGGAAACCCTTAAGCTCCACCTATCCCTATGTCCAACCATCCTTATCCTCAGTTCTCATCAAACACTCCACAACGTTTACCAGGTTTTATTCCACCACCTTTACCTCCTATTCCACAACAACAAGCACTACAATTTCAAAATGCAAGCTCCCCGAGACCGACACTATTACCGGCACATCCAGTGCCAAACCCCAATAATAAGCCACCTCAACCTCTTAACAATGTTGAGATGCAAGCCTTCCTGAAATATGTTATTACTCCTATTCCATTACAGGAAATTCAACTAAGATCAGGAAAAATTATAGATAGGCAAAGACCTTCAGTAGTCATCTGGGAAGAAGAAGAATAATAAGTCACCAAAAAACCCACGGAGGAAACTAGGTGGGAATATGTTATTATCTCAAAGAATCAAGAACCCAAGCTTCCCCAAAATGAACCTTCACAAATTATGAAGGTCCCTCCTTATCCAGACCGATTGGTAATCAAGAAACCTACCACCCGACCGTAATTTGACATTTTGAATGAATTAAAAAATATTTGTGTCAAGAATCCCCTACTTCATGCCATTAAAGACATTCCAATCTACACTAAGGTAGTCAAAGAATTGTGTATCAAGAAGCTAGGTAGGAAGAAAAAGGACCCCCCTACAATACATTTGGTAGGAGGACTCTCTGAGTACATATCAGAGCAGCCAAAGCTAGGAAAATATCGGAATCTAGGAAACCCCGTAGTGGCCATAACCATTAATGAGGTCTCCATTGGAAACACTCTCATAGATCTAGGGACAGCCATCAATGTTATGACTGCTACTACCTTGGAACAAATATAGTTGCAACCTCTTCTTCGGCCTACCCCAACCATTTTGGAATTAGCAGATAAAACTAGGGTTATACTTGAAGGAATTTTAGATGATATCATGGTTACTTTAGCCTCATGGGAGTACCCCATAGATTTTCTTGTCATTAATTCAAAGGATCCTACCAAAGGCCACCCCGTTATTTTGGGAAGACCTTGGCAAGCCATAACCAATGCATTTATTGGTTGTAGAGAAGGAGAAATGACCATCTCAAATGGTCTCTTTATCTAGAATCTCACGATTTACCCTCCATCTCAACCTATTATGGAGAATCTATGGTGGCTTGAATGTCCATACGAGAACGAAGACTGGGAAGAACTTGTATTACCAAGTGACCATGCAAGGGCACTTCAGGAGCATACACCAGAAAATGTGCTAAACCAGTTTATTTATGCTATCACATGTGTGGATTTTCCACAGTCTTTTCCCCAATTTGAGTACATGTTTGGGGAAGAATTTAAAGAAAAATGAGACCCATCCATTTTGTCTTTTACATCTTTTATTTTCGAAATAGATTAGTCTGCCATGTCTTATGCTATGCCCTATGAGATTAGTCCAGGGAAATTTTTACATATAAACTATGGGCTAGATACAGACCAACAAAAACAGTTATTAGATATCCTTAAAGAACAAACGAGAGCATTTTCTTGGGAATACAATGACATGAAGGGTATACACCCTAACACATGTTCCGGGAACTCAACAAGGCCACTCTGAAAGACTACTTTCCTCTCCCTTTCATTGACCAGGTTCTAGATACCTTATCTGGAAAGAAGTGTTTCTCCTTTCTAGATGGGTACAATGGGTACAACCAGATTCTTATAGCACCTCAGGACCACGACAAGACTACCTTTACTTGTCCTTGGGGCACCTATGCCTATAGGGTCTTACCATTTGGATTGTGTAATGCCCCTTCCACTTTTCAATGAACAGTATTAGGGATATTTTCCAATCTTATTCATGATTGTGTGGAGGTCTACATGGATGAATTCATAGTCTATGGAAACACTTATTAGGAAGCCTTATACAACTTAGAAAATTTCCTCATCAGATGTCAGGAAATGAACCTATCTCTATGTCATGAAAAATGAAAAATGTTGTTAACTGGAGGAGTGGTTCTAGGACATCATGTTTCATCTGAAGGGATAAAAGTTGATACTGCAAAGATTGAGGTCATTGTTAGAGTTCCACCCCCCAAGACTCAGAAAGAGGTGAGAATCTTTCTCTGACATGCCAGATATTACCGATAGTTTATTGAAAATTTTACAAAGATTGTTGCACCTATGTTTGGATTATTAATAAAAGATGTTGACTTTGTTTGGACTAAGCAGTCTCAAAGTGCCTTTGAAACCCTAAAAGCTAAGTTTTTTGTGGCACCAGTTCTTAGAGGGCCCAATTGGACTCTCCCATTTCATATATCCACTGATGCCTCTGACACCACAATAGGAGGGGTATTAGGGCAGAAAGAGGACCAACAGTCCAATGCCATTTATTTTGTACGCAATAACTTGTCCCCTGCCAAGTTGAACTAGACAGTCACTGAGAAATAATTCTTGGCAGTTGTTCATGATATTAACAAGTTTCGTCATTACATTATAGGTTATGAAGTATTTGTACACACCGATGATTCCACCATTAAGTTCCTCATGAACAAACCTATAACTAATGGCTGATTGACTAGGTGGCTCTTATTATTGCAAGAATTTAACATCATTGTGCTTGACCGACATGGAAAAGATAATGTAGTAGCTGACTTTCTTTCTCACATAAAGAACGAGGATGATGATATCCCTGTAGATGATAGTTTCCCAGATGAGCATATTTTTTCCCTTTCTGTCAATACCCCATGGTTTGCAGATATGGAAAACTATCTGGCTACTAGGAAGTTACCATCTCATTTGTCACCTCATGAAAAGCGAAAAATTATTACACAGAGTGCTAATTACTCTTGGGTTGGTCATGATCTTTTTCACACATGTCTTGATTTGATTATTCGTAGATGTGTCCGAGAGGATGAGGTACCTAATATACTACGAAGTTTTCATGATGGACCATGTGGTGTTCATTTCTATGAAAAATGCACAGCATATAAGCTATTACATTCAGGGTACTATTGGCCTAGCATTTTCAAAGATGCTTCCAAGTATGTGAGAAGTTGTGATAGTTTCCAAAGGATAGGAAGACCTACGTCATCTGACGAAATTTCTTTGCAGGCCCAAGTTATGATAGAACCCTTTGAAAAATGGGCCCTCGACTTTGTAGGACCAATTTCACCCATGTCCCGTAGGAGGAACTATATCTTGGTTTGTATGGACTATGTCACCAAATGGGTAGAGGAAAAAGCCTTATTTAGGGCTACAGTGAAGTATGTTGTCGAATTTATCTATGAAGACATCTTTACCCGCTTCGGTGTCCCTCGTGAAATTGTTATCGACCAAGGCACTCAATTTACTTCCAAGATGATGAAAGAGATAATAGAGAAATATGGGATTAAACATCGTATATCTTCTCCATACCACCCACAAGCCAATGGTTAGGTAGAATCCACAAACAAAGTTATGTAAGCCATCTTGACCAAGACTATTTAGTTACATCACTGGGATTGGGCTGATAGGCTCCCAGAGGCTTTGTGGGCATATCGGACTACCTAGAGAAATACCACTGGGCATACCCCTTATGATCTAGTGTATGGGAAACAAGTACTTTTGCCTATAGAATTCCAAGTAAGGACCTTCCATATTGCCGCAAAATTAGGATTGAACCTAGATGAGGCTCATAAGCAATGAGCCCTATAATTGAATGAGTTGGATGAAATCAGGCAAGATACCATCCAACTAACAATATTAGTCCAAAACCAGAGGAGCAAGTTGCATGACAAGTTTATTAAGAAGAAACACTTCCAACTTGGTGACTGGGCCATGCTGTTTGATTCCCGATTCAAAACCTTCAAAGGAAAACTCACCACCCGATGGTTGGGCCCTTACGAGGTAGACACTGTATATGACAATGGAGCTATAAAAATTAAAATAATTGACGATGAAAAAGTCTCCTTTGTGGTAAATGGACACCGACTTAAATTTTATCATAAGCCCATTTCCAGAGAGGATTTTTTACAGGTCATGTCAACTGACAAGGAATTGGCCTTAGTAGATGGGGAAGTCTCCCCTTGTTCTTGAAATTTTTTCTGAATTTCCTACTGTACATATGTAAATAGTTTTTGAATTTTGTTAATATGGTAATTCTAGATATTTATGTAAGTATTTATTTCACCAGGAGTACACAGTTTCAAGGATCCTTTTTCAAAACATTATTACACTTGAGTTTTGTGTCTGTTAAAGCATCAAATGAATATTAACTTACTCTAGTTAGCCATATTTTTGCAAAATTCTCATTTTTTAAGGCATTTTAAAGCAGTTGCTCTTGAAACTCTTCACCACTGTATAAGGAAGTGATACTGTAACTATGAAGCCTAGAGGTCTCTCGTACAGTTTTTCTAAGAAACCTGAGTAATTGAGTCAAGTGTCTTTATCAAAAAGTAACAAGGAGGTCTAATTAGTGGTTAGTCATGGAAACATCACAATAACTATAAGGAAGAAAGTAAGTTGAGCCTAGAGATACCTTTCTGTTCTTTCTCAATGGTACCATCCACTACACACTAAATAGCTTGATTATATCATATCTTTAGATAGGCCACATTCGCTTCAGTACCCCTTACATCGGGAAAATCACTAAGAAATATAACGAAAATTCATCCTCTAACATAAATACCATCCCAATTAAAAAAAAAAGGAGGAAAGAAAAAGTTGTTTTCAGAGTTGTGCCCCCATCTTCTTGCACAAGAAATCTTATATTAAAATCTTAAAGGATGGAGGGCCAGTCTTTGAGGGTTTAAGAGGCTAACCCATTGGGATACTAAAAAGGTCTATCGGCAGTGGGTATCGGCCTGTGGTATGACTAGGTAAACCCGTTGGAGTACTGAACAGGCTTGTTGGTAGCGGGGCATTCTACGTGGCAAGGATGGTAATCTGAAAAAAAAAAATAATAAATATAAACTTGTCCTAATGTATGACATTACTTGCAGACAAAGCTGACATGGAGTATGTGTGTTTAAGCTAAGGTTAATAAATCTCATAAACTTGCCATTGGGAAATAACTCTAAGACTATCTTGAAACTCTCTTACCTACCTCTTCTTATCTCTATATAGGATCTCTTATCCTATAGGTGGGTCCATATTCTAACTATCTCGCCAGACCAAGCTGTGAAATTTTATCTTTACACTTGACATACTATAAATATTCGACTATTGGGGGATACTAACTAGTTTCCTATACTTTTGATTGTGAGGTGTCAGAATACTTAGGTGTGGGGGAGGGGTTCATGAGCTGACAAATGATCATTGCCTAGAGAAGTAGATCTTTGCAGGAATTTTTGTATTTTTTCTATGATACAGGTTATTACAATGATAGTCATGTTATTTTTTTGAAATGCTTAACTCCTGTGCACTATAAATTACTAAACACATACTTAACAGACCACTCTTTAACGGTTTATCGTTTCATTACAAGATGCATATTGTAGGTTTGACAATACATGTTTTAATCTTGCTATAACCCATTCATTGTAGGTTTTTGACATTATATGTTATATACAAGAAGATTGGGTGAGCATAGAGCATCTTGCCTCTGCTCATTAACTACTGTGATTGTAAAAAACACTTCAAATTGGCAGGCTATCCATTATAAGAGGAGAAAATGCACTTAACGCAGAGGTACTGGATGAAGTACCGTATGAGGTACATTATGAGGTGTCGAATGAGGTGCCATATGATATGTCGTTTGAAGTGTCGAATGAAGTACCATACACACCAGTAATTGTCCTAGATTCCAGGTAACCAGAACTCAATCATTGAATTGAATTGGTTTTAGGCATTGATTAAAGATGCTTCATATCTTTATGATCAAATGTCCAAGTCAACAGACCTGGACATTGATCTAACCACGCACTACTAATTGCCCCAAAGATTTCCATCGAATTCAAATTTCCCACACATGGCATCTCGCGTGCACATGTGGGCAATGTACTCCACCATAAGAGCATCCAATATGGGGTTGGGCACTCTATTATATCACTTTCCCTTTCCATTTTCTCTCCTCTGCATCAAGAAATCGCACCCAACCTCTGCCACCTCATCCTTTGTTCAAAACACATTCGGCCTGTGATAAATCTGTGTCATTGCTTGGCTCGATTTCTCCCTTTCTTGTTGAATTCCACCTCTGTCACAATGCCCAGGAGATATGAACCCTCCTCCTATGTAGACTTGTTTTCCATTCCCCAATTTGCACAATGCAGAGAAGTGTTTTTGCACAAAGGCTGGGGGCCATTTTTGTCTAGCTTGCAGGGTCATGATGGCAGCCTCTCTATGAAATTTGCAGTTGGTTTTGATGATAAGACAACACATGTAGGGTCTCTTATCTTTGAAGTCAAAGAAGAATCCATTGTTTCTGCAACAAATCTCCCAATAATGGGAGATAGAAGGTTCGAAAACCACCAATTGCCGCACTCAAGTTACAACATGGTGTTTAAGCTCGAATTCGAGAGCATTTCAGGAGAAAAAGGGTATGCTAAGGAGTGGATAAAGGAAAAATTGGTCAATCCCCTCATCATCATCACAAGGTTAATTACATGTGAAGGTAGATACTCTACTTTCAAAGATTTTCATTTTAGATTGCTCGCTCATTTTCTGTTCAACAAACCCTTGAACTTCCCCTTCTATTTTATCTAAAGCTTGGAGAAGATGTCCTCTCAAGTGAAGAAAAATGTGACTAACCCCCACAACAGTCTCTTCCACCATGGCTTGATCAAACTCCTCGTTCTTGCCGAACTAGAAAAACAGGGGAAAAATTGGGATGCCTTTATCTACCAATTTCCAAACCCTCACTTGACAGTTAAGACCGGAAAAAAGCCACTTAGCCTAAAAACTATCTCTCCATCCAAGCCTCGCTCTCCAAGAAGTCCAAACTCCCTTGCACAAACCCTCTCTTTTCTGAAACAATACCAAAAGCTTGTTGATATCCCTACTTCTTCATCGGGTAAAAATACCAAGAGCAAAATCGAAAATAAGCCCATTGTTGACCCCCCAATTCCTTCACTCTCTCTTGATCCTACACCTAAAAAGATTCAAGAAGTAATGCAGCAAGACTTTCTCATCATTCCTACAAACAAGAGGGGAGCCAACTGATTTGGTAAGGGACCCTTCCGGAAGACTACCCAGAACACAAGAACCAAGCCTTGTGAAAAACCTCCACCTGCTTTAGATCTCATCCAAGTGTCCTCTGACCTTGAGAGCCCTCGTAAGAAACCTAGGGAAGTCTCTACGGATGGCTTAGAGCCACCAAGGAAAAAAAAATAATAACCTACCTCACCTTGCCTATCTCCCATCCCTCCTACTTCACCCATGCCTTTTTTAGATCCTAAAACTGATAGATTGTCCTCATCCCTCAAAGGATCTAAGCCTTCCTCAGAAATCATTGATTTTGTCCCAACCATAGAGAAACTACAAAAATAAAACCATCATCTTCTCCAACAGTTGGAAGAGAGGAATATAGTAGATGTACACCTTCATCATGACAATGCAGTCCTTCAGGCAAAGGTCAACTCCCTTCAGCGGTTGGTTGATGAAATGACTAAATCTAACTGCAGCCTTAGAGCACAATTAAAGAAACACAAGAGGCACAAGGCTAAGTGTACACAACAATAAGGAGAGGATTCCAAAGCTCACCCTCCTCAACCCTAGTCTTGAGGGGTAACTTATTTTTGTTTGCAGTGGGACCTGAAAAATCGTAAGTGTGGGGGTAATGTTGGGCCCAAGATATGATCATTTTTATGATGAATATTATACACTTTTGTAACATGTACATATGTGTTTTTCATCTTTCAAAGGAGATTTTTGAATAATTTCATGATAAAATGGTATGATCGCCATAAGGTACGTGTAATTCATATTTAATGATTGAATCAAGTATAATTCACCATGTTTTATGATTTCTAAGAGCTAATTCACATTTTTCTAGTGTTACAGGGAAAAAACACACTATGTTTCTAGTTCCGGCACTTCATCTGGCACTTGATCCAACACTCGTTCCGACACTTAATCCGACACTCTGTCCAGCACTACGCATTGCACAAAAAATCAGGGTGACTTGGCGGTTATGGCATTGGCATCCAGTGACAGGAAAATCGAGCACATGGGTTTTGTTTGTCCTTATCCCCTCCAGCTACTAAACTCCAGACAACTAAGTTTCCGTTTTCCAAAGAGGGCGATTATTGGCTAGCTTTGTTTTATCAGTTAGGGCATCATTTATTGTATTTTTCCGAAATTAGAAGTGGTTTGACCCTCCTGTGGTCGACCACTTGGTCTGTAAGCTTATAAATATCACTAGGATTGTCAGATGATTGTTAAGTAGCATAACCAAGTAGAAGAACCGGTGTATTGGGGACAAACTCATTTTTCTCTGTTTTGAGTTTTTACATTGCCAGAATTATGCCAGAACCGCGTTTTCAAGTTTTAATAGTGAATTCGTCTTGTTAAGTTTGTGGTGTGATTTTAGGGAATGACCACGACTTGCTAGGGGGGCCACCAATAGTCTAGTAACTATCTTCATGTTTATTTATGTATTTCTTAATTTAAATTGCTCTTTTTATTTTTTGTACATGCATGTTTTTATTTTGCTAACTAGTTTGCTATAGCTTAATTGTTTTAATTGTTTTGCAGGTTAGATGTTGATACATATTAGCATGCATTCATTTTATAGAGTAGGCAAAGACTTGCAAGTCTCTCTCTCTGTACTAACCCCATATGCAGTTAGATTATGCTTTCTTTTATAATTTTACAGTTAAGCTTAAAATAGATTTTTAATTAGATAAAACGGAGTTTTTAATTTAGGTTTTCTTTTGACAAGGATTGATGGATGGATAGATTTAATTCCAGTTTTTAATCATAGCTTGGCCATATTATTTTAATATAGAATTTGTTTAATTAGTTGTTGGTTAATACAATTGTTAGATTACATTTTAATATCAGTTTTTAATTTCTGTTTTTAGTCATTTCTTTATTGTAGTTTGAATGGTTAGAATAGACATAGTGTAGTTTCATTTTACGCAATTTCCTTTCCTATGATTAAAATGCAATTAAAATTCTTAGTTAAATAATGATGATCTCGTTACGTTGTTGATGGTTTGTACATGAATATGCAGGGTATTTAACATTATTTTTGTGATGGCTAATTTTTAATTTGATTGTTTACTCCACACCTATCATTTTGCCATTGAGATTAGTGTTGAGCTTATACCATTGGAATTGTACTTTGTTATCAAGTTCCATCGAGATATCATCTGACACCGAAGACATTCACACAACCACCAACATTATATTTGAGTGTTTCATAGATAGTTTCTTTCTTTCATAGCTTAGAAAATAGTTTTATTGTTGTTGTAGGATAGATAAACTTTTCTTTGATAAATTAGATAGTAGTTTGCTTATCATAGACTAAGAATTAGTTGTTAGTCTTTCTTGCTTTCAATAGAATAGATTTCCTTTCATGCATTGCATTGAGAATTTAGTCTAGTTGCCTCTTAGATTTCCTTTCATGCATTAGAAATAGTTTTGCATTAGGAATTTAGTCCACTTGCCTCTTAGGCTAGATAGTTGTTCAATGAGAATTTTTACTTTGATTGCTTGCAGTAGTTAGTTGCCTTTTCTTACTTGTCTTTTGCTTTAGGAGGTTAGTTAGGTGCTTTTGTTTACTTCTCTTTTGCTTTAGTAGGTTAGTTAGGTGTTTTTTCTTACTTGTCTATTTTCTTTAATAGGTTAGATAGGTGTTTTTTCTTACTTGTTTATTTATTTTCTTTCATAGGGTAGTTTCTCATTGAATGCATGTTTACAAGTTAAAATAGTTTGTTTTTGTCATTTGCTTATTATGCTTAGTAGTTTTCTTTTGCTTATTGTTAAACTAGTTTTATTTACATAGAGTTTTCATTTGCTTTCTTAGGAACTATCCATTGATTCTTGGCCCAAAAGTACTTAGGTTACCTAGTTTCAATTTGCTTAGTAGGGTTTTTTCATTAGATAGTTTTTCTTGAGTATATTAGCCTTAGATAGATACCTTAATTAGCTATACTATACTCCTACCAGCCTTCTACCTTTGGCATATATTTTTCTACAACTCTAAGTTTACTTACCCCAGGTTGACAATTTAATTGAGGGTTTTTACTGTGTTTTTAGTGCATATAGAACACCCATCAAAAGTGTTGAGCAATTAAAAATTCAATAGCTCTAACTAATGCATACAAATCAATAAAACATGATTCAAATAGTTAACATCCTCATACATTCAAATACATGGAGGTACCCTCTGCATATCATTTAAACGCAAAAATAAATGACAATAAATGGTCATTCATTCAAAGGAAATCACTTCTATGTCATAACCAAACATCATACAATAACATTGAATATGGTGAAGAGCATGTTGTATGAGATTTTATAAATAATATCTGCAACTAGAAAAGAAAAATGGGAGGAGATGCTTAGAGGGACACAAACACTATAAGGAAAGGAGTTACAGACTGAAACATAACATAGGGGATGAATCTTTGGCTTCCTACTACATTTACCACATGTATGTGCTCAAGGTTTCTAATAAAACAACTCTAGTTGTAAGAAAATTTTAAATTCCCCAAAGTGTCGACCCTATCAATGAGTACTTTCATCGTCTTTTATTCCTCTCACTCATTCCCTAAACTTCTTCTTGAAACCACTTCCATATTCTTGAAATTGTTTACTGCTTCTTGATTCTTAAATGGTTTTCCCTCTAAGTGAAACTATCAAAATTTCTTTTACCTGCTGAAATATACAATGTTGAGATCATGGAGTTGTTGAAGATTTTCTAGCCAGAATATCCATCACTCCCTACTCCTTAAAAATCATTGCAATCATTTATTTTGTTGGTTGGGTGCTCAAAATCGGATCTGCGTAAATTGTGCGACTCAACGGTCGTCAAATCTATCTAGGAGAACAATATTGACCATCGATATAAGGCACACACATCAAAGAAATTAGGGTTTGGGATGCAACATGACTCTAACGAGGGCACTCTGAGCTTGCATATTGACCATAGATATGGACTGAAAAATAATAGGAGATATGGATCATTGATCGGAGGTGCACCCATCGGAGTGAGGGTGAATTCACAGATGATGCCAGCCTCAACGCGTGGTATCTTTCTATTGGCATGCAATGATACTTAGGTGCAATATAGGGATGATGCATGCCATCCTGTTTTGAGGTATTTCCCTATGTATCTAGTGGGTTCCACATGTCCACGCAACAGTCATTGGTTGGGTTTGATTTTTTTATTCTAGCATGATGACATGACACCATACTGGGATGCTTCGATACCTAAGATCAAATTTTGACCGTTGATCAAAGGTTCACCCACCGGAGTGATCAAGGTTTGGGACTTCAATCACATACTTTGAACATTGATCTGGAGTTGTATATATCATGAGATATGGATCATTGATCGGAGGTTCCCATCATAGTGATCAAGATCTAGGTCTCAAGAGAAACTCTGAGAAGGGAACTTTGAAAACCATTCATTTGGAACTACAAATAAACTAGGATTCATTGATTTGACTATGATCGAAAGAAAATTTTGGCTGAGAAAAATATGTCATGTTGATGTTGGCCTGGAAACATGGTGAAATTTTGTTGTCCCATGATGGTGCTGATGTGGCCCAAAATGCTTGAAATGCGTCACCCTTATTTGACATGATTTTGGGCCCCTTTCGTGGGTTTTGCGCGTCCACATGGGAGCTTCAGATTGGCCTAATAGGTTCCCTGCTGGAATTGAATTCTTGACGTCGTCACTCAAGGAACCCATCCATTTATATTTACTTGCGCAAGGGGGAATCCATAATACATTATTGATCATTGATATCGTTCCCCCCACTAAATATGGACCATTGATCGAAGGGTGCAAGATTTATGACACAATGAGATCTGGATTGTCAATCATAGGTGCACCCATTAGAGTGATTAAGAATTAGGTCCCAATAAGACTCTGATGAGGGGAAGTCGATGAGGGAGACTCTAACTAGAGATACTAGGGAGACTCTGACTAGCAATACTAGGAAAGCATGCCACATCTCACATACTTATGTCAATGTTCTTTTTCATTTCAATCTACCTAAGTCACATATCGTGTTGTGTTCTTGTTCAAAGGAATTTTTATCCTGTTTCATCCATTCATCGGAATTCTTGGATTTTCAATTCAACCTTCTCATATGTCAATTACATATGAGAATCAAAACTATATTTATCCTATACTCATGTTTGTTTGGAGGGTGTTAAGCCCTAATGTTGGCTCATTACCCCTTAATTGGGGCATATTATATTAGTAATGTTATTTTATTTATGTCGGCTTTAGGCCATTAGTTGTAATTATACCTCCTAGTCTCCTATATATACCAAGGAGACATTTTCA
>SNQJ01S0027049.1:0-62219 GCA_010110895.2 Picea sitchensis | reverse complement strand
AAAACTCATGATCCAGAGACATTTGCAGAATCTTCCGGTCATCCAGATTGGGATACAACAATGAATGAAGAGTATCGTTCTTTAATGGAAAACGATACTTGGGATCTTGTACCTCTTCCAAAAGGAAGAAAACTTGTTAGATGAAAATGGGTATACAGAACTAAGTATGCATCATATGGAAGTATTGAAAGACACAAGGCTCGATTAGTTGCTAAAGGATTTTTCCAAGTTGAAGGCATTGACTATAATGAAACCTTTGCCCCTGTAGCCAAAATGAATTCCATCCACCTTGTTCTTGCCCTTGCCGCCTCACTAAAATGGGAGGTCCATCAGATGGATGTTAAATATGCCTTCTTTCATGGCGATTTGAAAGAAGAAATCTACATGGAACAACCTCCTGGTTATGTCCACAATGACTCTAGCCTTGTTTGTCACCTCAAGAAATCTCTTTATGGTCTTAAGAAAGCTCCCCGAGCTTGGTATGCCAAAATGGATAGCTTTCTTATTGCCACTGGATTCTCTAGATGTCATTTTGATCCTAACCTCTATACCAAGAAAGTAGGAAGCCATCTCATCATCCTTGTCCTTTATGTTGATGACCTTATCCTTACTGGTAGTGACTCAAAACTTTTAAACCATGTGAAAACTAGCCTTAAGAAGAAATTTGAAATGACATACTTAGGATTTTTGCACTATTTCCTTGGCCTCCAAGTTTTGAAAACTAATGAAGGAATTTTTCTTTCCCAGTCTAAGTATGCTTGTGACCTTCTTCGTCGCTTTCACATGGATGATTGTAAACCATCCCCTTCTCCCTTCCAGTCTGGAGTCAAGATTTCTGCCACTTGTACTTCTCTTGAAGTTGATGCCACCCTGTATCGTTAGTTAGTTGGTAGCCTCTTATACTTGACTCATACCCATCTTGATCTTTCCTTTGTTGTTGGTATTGTTGCTAGATATATGCAAACACCCATGAAAGCCATTAGGCATTAAAGGATAATTAAGTTATGTTCTTTAGATGCCCGATCAGTTTGGGATGCATTACGAGTTCGGAGGGACTCCTTATTGGTTGATTTCAGTTAAGTTGGGTTAGCGACCGATGATGTCCCGAGAAAGTATCTTTACCGAGTTATGATTTCATCCTTGGTTGGGACATCCGCAGGCCTATAAGAAACAGGGCTATTTCACTTTCTTACCAGTGACGAGTGCAGAACGCTGATAGAAATGCAAGTCGGTAAACCACATGGATTCAGCCGAGGATCCTTTCGGTTTGAATTCTAACAACATCCGACAATACTTTGGTGTGATAATCAAAAGTTCCATCAAGCTGGCCAAAGACCCAGTTCAACATCATTAGAAAACACATCGAGCTACACATGCACTCATCATAAAACTCGTTCGCGGTAGGATTATTGAAGTGGTCTTTTCCCTGAGGAAGATCAAAGTTGGAACATTTTCACAAAGAGTCTCTTACAGTTTTCCAAATTCGATCTATGTTAGGAGTTAGGAAGTTTTTCATTAAGAGGGATAAGGCTCTAATGCCTCCTTCCTTCTCTATTATTGTCATTATTGTAAATCCTTCAATCCTATCCCAAGTTGTTCTTAAAGGATGATGTTAGGATATTTATTTAGACGCAGGAGTTAGTTCAAGATCTACCCAGTGTCCTGGGTACTAGGTAAAAAGGGTGGCTGCATTGTATGCATTTGTAGTTAAGTAATTCGATGGTCATGATTTGTTCCTGACATAGAGTGATTTTTCGGTTCATATTCTCCTCGATCGCAATGACCATTGATGTCGGCAACACCGATTGGTCCATGATCTCTATTTAAAGCGGAGGGTCATTTTTAGATGATCGATTGTGATAAAATCTCTCTATAATATTTTTTCTTTACATTAGTGCTTTGCTCAATTGAGGTCGTGTTGGCTGTGGCCGTGGATGTTTCCCGTAGAGGTTTATGATGGCTGTCGGTGTGTTGATCTTTGATACGGTTATGTGAGTGGTTACTAAAAATGTAAAATCTCTCTATAATATTTTTCTTTACATTAATTAACTGCTCCAATTGGTCGCGTTGGCTGGGGCCGTGGATGTTTCCCCGTAGGGGTTTTACCACGTGAAAACATCGGTGTGTTGATCTTTGATCTGGTTATGTGAGTGGTTACTGAAGGTGTTCGTCCTCTGTTGGAATACCTGTGTTGTCGAAAAAATCTAGTGAAGACCAAAGGGTAACAATGTAAAATTCATAAGAACAAGAAGGCTTTAGCCACAGATAACATTTTGAATTTGCAGAAATTGCAACACTGAGAAACACATGCAATGTTTTATATTATACACAACTTAAATGGAAATAGGCCATAACCGCATGAATGCACCACTCTACACCACAAAGTGAAAGGTTTTAGCCATGAATGGGGATAGTAAAGGAGTTGTTGCTGACATTAACCGATGTGGGGTTTACAGCGGAGCCAAGTTGGGGGACATTTCCTCGAAATTTATTGCTTGAAACATTGAAAGAACGAATTGAATTAAGCCCTTGTGCAACTGGATCAATGACCGAAAGATTATTGAAACTTAAATCCAACACTTCAAGATGTTATAAAAGAAATAGCCTACCTGGAACTTCACTAGTAAGAAAATTGAATGAAAGATTGATCTCTCTGAGGTGATCCAATAGACCTAATGAGTCGTAAAGGGTTCCCCTGAGATTTTTTCCTGGCAACCGAAGCTTTGTGACGCGAAGCTGCGACAGAGATAATGATTCACACGTCACTCCCTCCCAAGTGCAGCAACTCATGTTGGCCTCCCAATTCAGAGGACTCAAACTGCTAACAACTTGCTTGAAGTTGATCAGTGCCTGCACATCACTTTGGTTGCATTTTTGAATATCGCTTATCCCCTCAATTCCCACGGGGGAGGGACTAGGGGAAACTGATTGGAAACAACAAATGCAGAGGCCACACAATGATGCTGCCAACCACCAAAACAACATAGAGACCATCCTATGAGTGTTGTTCTTCCCAGCAAGAGGAGGACTAATTGCATAAAAATATTTGCACCCAATTGAAGTACTTGTAACAAAACTTATTGTAAACCACAACAGAGAGTTCACATCCCACCATGAAGAAATTAAGATGGGGGAACAGAATCAGATTCACCGCAAGCTTCCTCAGGTCTGAGTTCAGCTGACCAAGAAATCTCAGGAAACATGTTTGAACCTGAAGACATCCCCTCTTTAACCACCCAAGCTAAACCCAATTGACACCTGGCTACAACCACTTATTTATGCTTCTAAGAAAATTGAACCTTGGTAGAAGGAATCACATGCCACCTTCTTCACTGTTGTCCCATAGCTCCATTGGCAATGTAGTCATTTTGCACCATATAATTATGTATCCTCTCACTATTTTCCCATAGATCCATTGGCAATGTAGTCATTTTGCACCATATAATTATGTATCCACTAAAAACAAGGGGCACCAATATATAATCTTGTTCTCTCTCACATGTGTGTATCTTTATTAGTCTCAAAGGTATTTTGAAGCGAATCATGGTTTCAAACATTACGAGAAGTTGTCCTTCAATGAGCACCTTGAACTTCAACAATACCTGTCTATCAAATTTCAATCCATGGGTTTGGCTTTCTCGGAGAAAGGATTCATTCAGTGTTATCCCCATGTACTACCTTTGCTATAGATCTTATGTAATATTTCCTTGAATTTGGATGTTATTTGGAAATCTTGGACATATTCATCTATGTTTGTTTCTTGTTCCTGAGTTTCTAATCTGATTTTATAGTTTGTCAAATGAATGGAATAGTATCCCAGTAAAAATGACACAAACATATTCCAGATACCATAAGAAAAAGCAGCGATGGCAATGTTGTTGCTTCTGTGGGTGACCCTGACTATTTTGTTGTTCAAGGTTTGCATATTATGTGTATTTAAAACCACATCTACTCTGGGATGCGAATAATTTTCTTCTACTGGTCGATCAAAATCGATCATAGATTCACAGCAATGATTTTTATTGTTGTTGTGATGATACTTGTTTGCAATTTCTGCAGCCTTGAGTAGGTTGATAAATAAGTGTTGTGGCATGCATCCTCTATGAAACCTCCAAAGGTATTCTACATCTAATCTAGGTGAAATTATTTTCCATTCTCCATTGCTACTGAGAATCTTAGACTTCATTCATGATAAGCACAAATAATACTCTTGTTGGGAACACATTTATTCTTTGCTCTATGAATAACTACATGGCATAGGTGGGTATTCTTTAATTTATTATACAACTTGTTTTCTTTATATTGGTTTGATGTCATAATGGGGTCGAGAATTTCAATCTTTTGGTTGGGTATGTTTATTTACTATACCGATCTCTAGTTTTAATTTTTAAGTTCTTAAATTCCATATCATATAGATTGTTCTGTATCTCAAACTTAACAGATTTCTTGGATTCCAAAATAAAAGTTGTCATTTCAATGCTTGCTACTATTGTGTTTTTGTTGTTAAACTGCACCAAACTCTATAGATCACTGAAATATAGGATGTTTTGGACATAGCCTTTTATGCACCTTCCAAGATACATTGAGAATGTAGGTACCTTACACAAGTGCAATGCTATGTTTTATCCCTTTGCCTCGTTAACTCAAAATCTAAAATTGGGAAACTGTGAGTTGAGGTCCACATCATCAATATATTCTTGATAATGATGTTGTTGCTGAAAACTGTGAAGCTCTAGTTCTCTCAAACTTATTTATTTTGATTAGGACATCCCATAGTATCTACATGAGACTCTGCCTCTATTTGATCTCTTTTTCTATGGTGAATGCTTATACAACCAGAACCATTGTCTGAAATACAACTTTGATATCTCATATTCGACACTTTGATTTCATAGTATTTTCACTACGGCGACAGGTAATGTTCTTTGTAAATACTCTTTTTAATGAAATTTATATTGATGATCAAATATCTCTTTGTAACAATTTTGTGGTGAACAATTTCATTTTCCTTGAATTGATATATGCTTACATTTTTTGTTTTCATAGATTGATATATGTTGTGACAATATAAATTCTCTTATTGATCTATGAATAAAGTTGTTTGTTCTAACACTAGAAAATGAATCTTTATACAGGTCCACTGTGTTGGATTTCAACATATGAGTTGATTCACGACTAGTTGGGATACTGACATGCCCCATCAGATATTGTATTATACGAATTTGTACAATAGTCGAGTGAGACTTTATAATGTCATATGCCATGGAATTCATATTTTAATTATACCTCATAGGCGTTCTAGTATTTTTATGAAACAAGGTTTTTCTTGTATCTAATGACACTTAGCTTATGGGCCTTCTGTGATCAATTGTGGCAGTTGCAAGGTTGTGATTTTTTTGGGAAATAGTATCATTTGCAATGTGTCTAGTTAGAGTTTTTTCCCTATTCTTACATGTACATGGTATCAACAAAGAAATCACATTTGTTTAGCCATTGCTAATAAATTGTGCAGGGATAATCTTTTAATGCATTCTTAGTCCCTACCTTCCACTGCGAGGAAAAAAGCTTCCGCTCATTTCTACTTTCATCCAAAATCCAGGTGCGGGAATTTATTGTAACCTGTCTATTTAAAAATGTTGTTATTGTATTTTAAGCTGATATTTATTTAGTTGCAATTACCTAAACTGTTCTGATCTGTATTCTGACTTGTTTATTGTTCCATGTAATTGTTTTTTTTTTAAATAGAAACTATAGAAGAATTGTATTAATAGGCTGTGCCAAAGCTAACAGCATCAAACTAGTCTACAATCAAGGCATATAGCCGAATAATTTGGATTATTTTGACATAAATTTCAATTTTTCTCACCCTCTTCGGACCTTGTCTATGATCATCTACATTGTATACATCCTCACAAAACTTCCCTAGGCACCAAAATATCTTAAAATACATTAGCTATCTATTGGGGCAGAGACTTGAGCAATAACGAGTTAAGGGATGGGGAGTTCCCCCTTTACTCCATTTGTTTCAAATTCACCTTTTCTTATTCTTGATCTGTCATAGCCCAGTGATCAACGAGGGGGTTGAGATCTCTCTTGATATGGAAGATATTAATTTCTTCAAATCTTTCAGCAATAGTCATGATTCATTGAAGCATGTCATTTAAAAGGTTTTTCTCCATTGTTTGTTTTTTGAGAATTGCTTTAACTATCAACATAGAATCACCAAAGATTGAAATATGAGAAATGGTATGCTCTTTGACTATTATTATCCCCACATATAGAGCATATGGTTTGGCTATATTATTTGTTGTGGTTCCAAGACCCTAGGTAAAGGTAGCCAACTTGTTTCCAATAGGGTCAATGAGATCCCACTTGCACTAGCTGGTCCAGGATTACCACAGGAGGCTCCATCGAAAAAGAGAAGATGCTTCATGTGTGCTCTCATCCACAATTTAAATTCTTCCACTATTTTCCTTATAGCCCACTGAGGAGTTGAATATGGTTTACTAGCCAATGAGAGGCAGGCAGTCTTCAAGAATAAATTTACCATTTTTGTAATGTTCCAAGCCTTGATCTTGTTGTAGCGCTCAATGTTGCATATATTTGGCACATAAGGAAATCGCTTTGACCGCACACTATCTAGGATTGATGGTTTCCTCTTGAAATATTTTTTATTCTGGGCCAACCATATTTCCTAGCAGATATATTTGAGCATTGTTATCCAAAGTTTGTTTAGACCTGGTTTGTTCCTCAGGTTTCCACGATAATTCTTCCCCCAATTTTGAAAAAATTCCTTATAAGAGAGTGCCTAGGTTGTGAAGATAAATAGATTGCCTAGAACCAGATTCCATGTAGTTGTAGCGTAGGGACATTGGGAGAGTAGGTGGGGGATTGTTTCTTCATCTTGATAGAAGAGGACACATCGTGAGGGCCTGATGATGCTCCTCTTTTTCATATTTTCAACTATAAGAATATGCCCATGGACTAATAGCCAGATAAAATAATTTATTTTGGGTATGTTGTTGAACAACCTAGGACTAGCCAATGACATTGGAGAGAACTTGGGTCTTCTGGAAAGATTCATATGCAACAAGATACTGCTATGGGGAATTATTGTTACTGGCTCTCTTTCTATTTCCTTTAGTTATGGCCTCATCTGGCTCATCTTGAATGATAGAATCAATGCTCTTCCATGTTGGGTGATGCGGCTTTCACTATGCCTTGGTGCAAATAGTTAAACATGGTTCAATACAGTTGTCCTTGTCACCAATATGTAAATTTTCCCACAAAGTAGAGGCACAATTATTGGCATCTTGAAGGGCTTTGTTCGACTTATTGCTACAGTATATACAGAAGTTTTCAGTGGGTTTCTTAGCTAGAGCTCCATAAGTCTATCACTTTTCCTACCAATGGGTCCTCTTGTAGCCTGTTTTCTTGTGATGTATTGTATTAAGCCTTGCACACGAGCTTCTGGATAAGATGGAGAAGAGCAAGGGTACTTTAGTTTTTATCGAAGTGATTAGAACTATGTTAGCTATGTACCTTCTTTGAATTTTCATAGCAATTTTCTTTTATTTTCTTTAGAAAGCCATCATATCTCCAAGCTATTTGTTGTGGAAATGAAGAGAAAAATAACTCACCCTTTGCAAGAAGAATGAACAAAGAGGGAGCCCAAATATATTGGAAAATTGATAGAGAAGACCAAGATTTGTCAACAATAATAAGAAATTGTTTATGAATGACAACTTTCTAAGGAAATAAGCAAGGAAGATTGCTTGTATGTAGACAATGATTTTTTTTTTACAAATAGTTATAAAAATAAGTTTGCAAAGAAGGCAAAGTGGCTCGTAGAGGAAATATTAGGTGAGCTTCATAAAAAATCAAATGATGTTACCAAGAAAAGAAATATGTGTAATTTTTACTATAACTTGCTCAAAAGAATGTAGCATTTGGAGTATTTTTTCTAGGTGATACTAAGCTTGATCTATCTAGTTTTAGTATAGGATTGGTGTTGGTATAACAACATGAGTATGCCTCCTATGCTGCCCATAACAAACCCTCCTTTGCTATAATAGGTCACCATTAAGTCTGCTAAGAAATCTAGTTGACAATTAAATGTTTAGAAATAGTGCCATGATGGAAAGTGATGCTGAACAATAAGAATGAGACTAGTTTTTCTATTTTATTTGTTAAAGAGAAAAGTCCCAAGGGTAGGTGTGTATTTCTAGATCAAAATGAGCACTTTGA
This sequence comes from Picea sitchensis, assembly GCA_010110895.2. NCBI lineage: Eukaryota > Viridiplantae > Streptophyta > Pinopsida > Pinales > Pinaceae > Picea > Picea sitchensis. The sequence goes on along the minus strand of SNQJ01S0027049.1, from coordinate 53,972 downwards.
AGTTCCTAATAAATTAGCACACACAACAAGCACTAAAATACTTCAGTATTCTTATGAGTAATCATCTTGAGATATTTCTTAACCATTCAGGACAAAATTACAAATCCCAATAGAATTACCTCCAGTGTTCCTAAAACATTTGAAATGAATCTTTGCAATTAAGGATAACTCGTTTTCACATTTTATTACAAAACCTATTTCCCTCAAGTTTACTACTCATCGATCATAGGTCATTGCAAAGAGAATCCATCACTGATACCTCCCATGTGATTCCTATGAGCATACTATAACATGCACAAGCAACAAAGTAAATAGATTTTAGAACTAACAGTAAGCATAGATTGACCTTAAGATACCTAAATGGGGAAATAGGGTGCACGCTTCAAAAACACTACCTTCAAAATTTGAGGAAATGGGAAAACAAGAGTATTATTATATTATATAATCTATAATGAGTTCAAAACTTCAAACATAGAAAAACTATAAACATATCTTTTTCAAATAGAGAAAAAGTGTAGATATTATTATTTTGAGAAAAAAATCCCCCCCCCTCGCTCCCGAAAAATATATTACAACAAATGAAAGAATATAAATATAACAGTATAGGTTACATTTTAGCATGAGATGAGAGGAAGTACATAATGTTTTGGCCTCCTCTCATTTCAGTATTTCAAACTCTAGTAAGGATTCAAGACATGGAATCCTTATTGTAATGACAAAAACAATAAACTAGTAGGTCTCCTCTATAGGGGATCCCACTGTAGAACCATAGGTAAAGATAAGCACACTAAACTCTTTTTCTTCTTTTGTGGTTTTAATCACACTATAACTAGCCCATGTTACATGCTTATCCAGCCTTGCACCAAGCCCAACATTCATGTATTCCCCAAAGTATAAGGTACTCAATGTGAATTCCCTTGACCATTCCAACCAACCAGCAGGATGTATGAGGTCATCTAAAAAGGACTCCAAAGATACTAACCAAATACAATATCAATATCAGTTGGTGGAGCCCAATATTGATATTGTATTTTTTTTTTGAATACCTACAACACAGTCGCTATTGCGACGTCTTGGAGTGTAGCTCCCATAGTAACCATGTCAGAGTTGATACCTATCAACGTCACTCTTTCCACCTCCAAGATGTTTCTCTTGCCACCTCCAAGAGTGTCTCTCCCATAGCAACCACGTCGGAGCTGATACCTCTTAACGTTTCTCTTTCCATGTCCAAGATGTTGGTCTTGCCACCTCCAAGACGTCACTCTTGCCACATCGAAGATATCTCGCTTGCCACCTCCAAGACGTCACTCTTGCAACCTCCAATACATCAGTCTTGCCATGTCCAATATGTCTCTCTTGCCACGTCAAGGACGTCTCTCTTGACACCTCCAAGACGTTTCTCTTGCCATGTCCAAGACGTCTCTCTTGCCACACCCAAGACATCAGTCTTGCCACATCCAAGACGTCAGTATTTCCATGTTAAGGACGTCGATATTTCCACATCCAAGACATTGGTCTTGCCACCTCTGAGATGTCGGTCTTATGACGGATATATGGGGTTTGGACAGTCCAATCCGAGATGACACGTGTCTGCATGAAACGTCACAATAAAGACGAAATCTATGTCGTTGGAAAAGAGATGACTTGTGAAATGACGTTTGAGGGGGTCCATTGTTTTTCGTTATCCTAACAATATAAAGTGGCAATTGTGTCGAACATGCTGTCAAAAATTGACCCAAATGTACTAGTGATAAAAACAATGACCATAAAAGAAATTTACATACCTGGGAGTGAATGATATTCTTTGTTGTGTAGTCCTTCTGAATTCCTTCCTTGGTTGATCATGATATTCTCTTTTGTGGATCTCTTCATCATGGTTGAAGCTTATTTGTTTCCTAAATGTGGTAGGTTTTGTTGAATCTGTATATTTATTATACTCATTCTTATTTGATTCTTATTGACCATGATTTCTTCCTTTGAATACTTCTTCATAACTCTTATTCTTTTATTCATTCTTCTTATCTAGTGACCTAGAGGGATTCTGTTCAACATTATTTATTGATGAGGTGGATGTTTTTGTCTCTTCAATGTTCTTGTTGAGATTGATGATTTTAACTCTCAAGGTGACAACTTATTCTTCAAGCTTCTCAACCTCTTCTTCTTTCTTCATCATCTGAATCTTCATGACTTATTATGTTCGCTTTTATTTTTCAAGTTGGATCTTCAAGGAGATGATTTCCTTTTCAAGTCTTCTTTCTTCTTGACCAAATTTTTCTTGAATATTATTTAAATCATCAATTATTTCCTTAAGATGATCTGTCAATATTTTCTCTCTCTTTTCTGCTTCTTCCTTCTGTGTTGTTATTTTGATTTCCATAAGCTGCTTATGATCCTCGAGAGTTTCTTCATTCCTTATGGATTATTCTAGTTGACCCTTTAACATCATGATCATATTCTCAATGGATTTGGTGTTACGATATTCTTCCATATTATTTAGTTCTTCTTGGAGTGACTTGTTTTCTTTTCTTTTCTTTCAATCCTTAGATATTCAATTGCACTGATAATTTTTTATCTATAATCAACTTCTACCTCTTTGTACTCTTCCTCTTCTTAATCTTTCTAACATGATGAGCATACTAAATATTGTTATATACCTCTATATTATTTATAAATCTCTCACTTTGTGATGGGAGAAGAATATATATTATGTAGCTTATATTAGAGTTCTTTAGCTGATGAAATTTTTCCCACTTTGTCTTTTACTTAATCAAGTAATCCTTCCATGATGAAATCCATTGCTATTTTGTTCTTCTTCTTTAATTCCTTATTGGCTATAGTATTTTCTTTCTTTGAACCATTATATCCTATAATTATTGAATACCAAATATCATATCCATGTTCCTGCAAGAATGTGTTTGTTCTTCTACTCCATAACTCATAGTCCAAACCATTATGACCATTAAAAATTGGTACTCCATTCATAGTGTAATCCATAATGTACCTTCCAGTGGTTAATTTTTTTCCTAAAGGAATCTGCTCGGATACCAATTGTTGGAAGACTGAGGGGGGGCTGGGGGCGAGGGTGAATTGGTATGATAACTATCCAACTGTCATACTATGATAACTATATGATAGTTATCATGCCAATATTATAGGTATGATAATTATGCCATGTACCATAACATAAGCCTCATGTGTATTCCAATATAAAAAATATGTTCCTTTAACAACGAAGCATAAAAACCATATACTAAGTACTAAGAATGTGTCTCAAGCATGTAATAATATCACCTCAACCATGCACCATCAAGGGCCTCTAAGACATGCGTTAAGCATGTGCCATATCATCCAAGATACAAGCCTAAAAAAAATGCATAAATGACATACCTTTACTCATGAAAACCTGAAGCATACCATCTCAAACCCTGTATCAACTATGTTGTACCATCAAACCTTGCCGCAACTCAACCATACCTTATTTTTAAAAGTTGTCCTCAGATATGCCACATGTCCTCTTGCAACCTGCATATGTACGTGAATTATCCTCTTGCATACCTCATATGTATGTGACCTATCCTTATGCATCCCGTGTACAACCTTAGAAAACTAGGGTTACCAGTTTTCTGCAACTCCGAAACTTTCACTACTTCAGACCTTCGCAACTTTAGAAAAATGTCGTCACATTCAACCTCAGATTCACTAATAGATTTAACAAAAGATAGACCATAACACTCATAATATATATATTCAATGTAAGTGTGTGTGTACAAATGAGAGACTCTTGATTTGTATTTATACTTGTGCTAGGTAACCTCCTTCCTTATTTTATGGGTTTCTTGTTACAACCACTTTACTCTTTGACCAATTTGTAACCAACTAAGGGATTATTGACCATGAGAAACCACATGGTTTTTCACATATCATCGAAAATGGAAGGATTTGTACTATCCATCTATGATAGTATTACCTACAATTTCATTGTCTTCCATGTCCATATTCCTTAATCAACTTCGGTTCCCATAACCACACCTTTGGGGCTACATGTAAACTACATAAAATGTACCCAACTAACTCACCATAAATATTGATCATACAAATTTCAATAAACTATCCAACATCTCTGGACCTCTCCAAGGGTTGGCATCAATGACAACCAATTGTCCAACACTTTCTCATTGGCATTCTATATAATTTTTTCCAATGCTTTATTGTAACATCGATAAGGCTTTCTTCTTGAAGAATAACCAAGATAAATACATTCATCAACTCTAGAGTCAAATTTTCCCAAGTTCTCGTCATCTCTCTTTAGGTATCACTAGATTCCAAAAACTTTGAACTATTTGGTTATTCTTGGCATACCCTTCCATAATTCATAAGGTTTTTTTTTGTTGTTGACTCTAATTTTACCTATATTCAGAATGTAGATTGTGGTATTGATTGCTTCTCTCTAAAACCTATGTGATAAATTAGCTTCATTCAACATTTTTTTATCCATGTATTGTATGGCTTGATTCTTCCTTTCTACAACTCCATTATGCTATGGAGTTCTTACAGTTGAAAAATGTCTCTTTATTCCATGAATCTCACAAAATTCTTCAAATTTATTTGAGATAAACTCGCCTCCTCTGTATGATCTCAAGCACTTGGTTTTAAAATCAATTTCATTTTCAACCAAGGCTTTGAATTCTTTGAACTTCACAACTGCTTCATTTTCAAATGTTTCATTTCCTTTGTTTACTTCCTTAAAAGTGTGAAATTTATTCTTGCCCCCCATCATCTGGCTCGAGCATCCACTATCAATGTACCATCTATTTCCGTTTTTTAGAATGAAGGGTAGTTTTCACAGGCATAGATTCCTCCTTCGTATTTTTTTCTACTTCTTTCTTTTCCAAACTCATATGGGGTCTTTCTTTTGTTTGGAAAGGTTATCTTCTTCCTTGTTTTGTCTAGAAGTTTCCACTAGGTCACTTCTACAAAAATTTGCTATGCACCCATATTTGTTTCACTTATAACATACAACATTGCAATCAAATAATGGGGAAAATGAATTATAGTTTCTATTTGAGAACCCATAAGTACTTACATTTTTGTTCCATACATTATTGTTTCTTGCATATTCTCTACAATATATGGCTTTATGAGAAATTTGATTGCAAGAAAAATAATAACCAAGGAAAGAGTTATGGTACCAAGTTGTGCAAGGCCACCTTGATGGGAAATATCTTTTTAATTTTTTCTTTTTTTCTTTGGATGGAATGTCAATTTTATGTGAAACATCATTTTCTCTCGTCTTGTTATCTTTTTCACTAATTGATCTTTTGAGTACATCAACATAGCTTTTAGATTTTCCTCCATTTACTTTCTTTGGTGGCTCTGTATCTTTTGAATCTTATTTGGTGGTCATATGACTCTTATCATAACTAAGAAAGATTTTGATGAATGGTGATATTTTGCATTTGATGATATCATCTAAGATTTCAGTGCTTTTTTCAAGCTCCAAGATTCTATTCAAATGAGTATTTTATTTCTCAAATTCCTTTCTTAAGGAAACATTTCCAGCTTCTAGCTTCTTACAATTTCCTTCATTTTCCTTCAACTATATACTCATCATATATTATATCATTTTTGCCTCATCTAGTTAAATATTTAGGTTGATAATAGTCTTCTATGTTTTTTGAAGGCTTTGTGACATTCTCTCTTTTGCATCACGATCCTCCTCTTCATATTTTTGCTACTACTCCTTTTGTTTCAAATTCTGTTTCTTCAGCTTCTTTATTTCGCTTAAGGCACAAATGATATCTTCTTCAAGATCTACTTATGCATTTGTTTTAGCATTTTTTTCCTCTTATGAATCAGTCATTTCTTCCCTTTGTATTAATTTTATGAATTGTCATTTTGTGTTTCCATGTGTGCTATCGAGATCTACCTTCCAGTGGTTATACTATTTATGAAGGAATTGACTTTCATACGAATTGTTGAGCACAAAATTATACTTAGAGGGGGGTGAATCAGTATAAGATGATTTTTTTATTTTTCAAGCATTGATCAACCATAAGCAAACTATAATATATGTGATCTATTAAGTGCAAAACATGGAACATGAGATTTATGTGGAAATCCTTTCATGAGAAAACCACAAAACTTCTCTTTGTAATTATTTATATGCACCAACCTACTGTTACAAATATTTGTAGGAACCAATATACTGGAGACACAAATCCCCATTGATACAAATCCCAATAGGCACCAACCTACTCTTACATATATTCATAGACACCAATCTACTAGAGACACAAATCCCCACCACTAACAACCAACTTAGAAAGAGACACCAATCTCTTACAGATATTTGTAGATATCAATATCTTACATATATTCATCAACACCAATCCCCACCTCTAAACACCAACTTAGAAAGAGACACCAAAATATGATTTGCACCAATCTTTACTGAGTCTGCTTGTTGTTTATGCCTTCACTAGGTCTGCTTGTTGCTTCTACCTTTACCATATATACTCACTACTTCTTCCTTCACTGGGTTTTCTCGCTATTTTTTCCTTTACCATAGATGACCAAAATTTAAATTTCCAAATGGAAACTTTCCCAAAGCTTGTTGTTTTTGGCCTCTTCCCAAGAATGAACTTGTACAACATGCCATGTATCCAATTTTGAAAATATGATTCTAAAATTGTTACTTGAGGTGCTTCTGTATGTATCCTCTATGGTTTCAAATTTTCACAATTTGAAGAGTCCCATAATATAAGTTATAGTGAAAATTCCAAGATGATATGTTTGAATTTGATTTCAGGAGAATTCAGGAACCCTAACTTCCACAAGGCATTTCCCTGAAAGTATAGCAAACCAACATCTAAATTTGTACGTGTGTTAAAATGTGCTTGTTTTACCATAGACAATATCACTATTTTCACCCAACCGTAGGCTGAAGCCACCTTCCGAGCACCTTGACCTTGATAGAGAGAAGAATCTTGGTATCAATCCAATAGCCAAGAAAGGCTAATGCACCAAGCAAGAAGTAACCAAATCTTATCAGAGAGTCCAACCCAAAAATATAGAAGCAATAGGCTTCATAAATGTTGGCATCGCCTTCTCTAGAACTTGTGCACAAGACTACCAAACTGCAGTGCACGCAAGTTTCTCTCTGCAATTCTGAAAAGTGTGTACAAATGAGAACTGACACCCTGTATTTATATTAATCCCGACAGACTACTTGGGTTGACTTCTCATTTTGGGTAGTAATTAATTCATATTAATTATCTCTCTCAGCCGACATCTCTTATAGGTTTACGTTCACTTCTTTTCTTTCTTTTGAAATATTCTAATCTTGTCAAAGGTCACAATGGAGGTTGATACCTCCCGAAGCTACCATAGTATCAACACTCGCTCCTATCTAGGGAGTTATAACTGATAATGGTATTGAGCACAAACAAACCATTCAACTGGTAGCATCACAAGCATCATCATTATTATCCAATTAGATAATCTCCATGACAACTGGTACAAGTCAACTGATAGAACACAATTGTGTTTATCCATAGTAGTACAAAACTGCTCAAACCGTGATACATAGTCACTAACAGTGGAACATATCCGCCACAATAGCATATCTCTATTGTCTCCATAACAATCATCTGATATCAACCTGTACATAAAATATTGTTATGATATAAACCGAATGATCTGGGCCATTCTTTCACTCACATCTGTGAGATATGAAAGAGCATCTTCCCTCAGAGTAGAACATCAATGATTGGCTATTTGGACCATTCTTCTCAAGCAAGGAAGAATGATTGCCTTGATTTCTGAGCTTGGACCATTCCCCACCATGGGTCATTCTTCTAGCACTAAACATAGTGCAACCTGGAGAGAATGAGTCTGCCCTAGGGATGCCTGCCCCTGATTGTTGAACCTGGACCATTCCCCACCCTGGGCCATTCCTCCAGCACTAAACAAAGTGAAACTTGGAGAGAATTAATCTTCCTTAAGTAATAACTATCCAGACCATTTCCTAAGGAAATGAATGTCCTGCACCAACCTCCAAAATGAACCATTCTTTGAAACTGCTCCCAACTATGAGCTTCAAAAGAATGACTATCTCGCGAGGTGGGACAGTATTCTTGAGTAACCCTTAAGAAGAGAGACTGCTCTAGACCATTCCCCATGTTAACCACAATGGGAAATCGCTATATATGGTACATCAACAATCCATCGAACCATTTTCATCATGAAAAATGACCGTTCGATCTGGACCATTTTCCGAACTGGAAAAATGTTTGTCCATCAGAAATCTCAAATCACTTTCCAAACTGGAAAGGAACTGCCCAAGATGGACCATTTTTCAAAACTTGAAAATGATTGTCCTCAATTTAATGATATGTCAATGCTCTCTCCCAACCTAGAGAGTTGTTTCTTCCATTTCAGCTAAGGGAGTTATTTCCATGATCCCCAATTTGTCTCAGAAATATGAAAACTTTATTCTGGACAGAGGCTTTGTTAGGATATGTGTTGTCTGCTCATCTGTGGGGATATACTGGAGCTTTACTTCTCCTTCCTGGACTTTATCTCGAATAAATTAGTATTTGATCTCAATATGTTTCAACCATTCATGAAACATTGGGTGTTCTGATAGCCTTATACAACTCTAATTGTCACAGTGTATTATGGTCGAATATGGAACCTAATCAAATAAATCAGAGATTAGCTTTCTCAGTCATATTGCTTCTGTACATGCTTCACATGCTGCAATATATTTTTATTCTATTGTGCTGAGTGCGACAAACTTTTGTTTCTTGCTGCCCCGCGATATCATAGCGGAGCCCAAGCTGAAACACATCCTTGAAGTACTCTTTATGTCTTCTTCACTTCCTGCCCAATCTCAATCTGTGAATCCATGAAGCTATATATCACTCGATGCAATATATATTAAACCATAGTTTATTGTCCCACGAATATATCTTAGAACATGCTTTGAAGATATCCAATGCTCATGTCTAGGTTCCACCTGAAATTGTCTTAGTGTGTTCACGACAAAGCAAATGTCTGGTCGAGTATTTACCAAATACATCAATGACCTAATCAATTGTCGATATAGTTATGGATCTACTGGATCAGAATCATAATCTTTTACTTTTCTTATGTCTGTAGTCATAGGAGTGTCCATGGATTTGAAATCCATCATTCCAAACTTCTGAAGAATCTTTATTGCATACTTTCCTTTTCCAAGGAATACTTCACCACACTTCTGCCATACTTCTAGTCCCAAGTAATAATGCATGAGACCAAGACCTTTCATATAAAACTCAGAAGCTAGTTCCTTTTTGCATTGGATGATGAGAGACTCTTCACCTATTAGGAATAGATCATCAACATATAGTAGTAGAATTGCAGGTGCATTGTTCACAACTTTGTAGTAAAGGTTTGGATCTGCATGAATTTTGGAGAAACCAAGTCTCATTAGGTAGTCGTCTATTCTAGCATACCAATCTCTGGGAGCTTGCTTGAGTCCATATAAGGATTTATTTAGTCTGCAAACATGAGTGTCTCTAGATTTCACTTCAAACCCTTTAGGTTGTTCAATATATACTTCTTCTTCGATTTCTCCATTGAGGAAAGTTGTTTTTACATCCATCTAATGTAAACTCCATCGCATTGAAGCGGAAAGAGATATGATAGCTCTAATGGAAATATATCTAGCAACTGGAGAAAATGTTTTGTGATAGTCGGCTCCCTCATTCTAGGAGAACCCTCTAGCTACGAACCTTGCTTTATATTTATCCACGCTTATGTTTGCTGCATGTTTGATCTTATATAACCATTTTGAAGTTACTACTGATTTTTCTTTAGGTCTAGGCACAATTTCCCATACATCGTTTTTCATGATGGATTGGTGTTCTTCCATCATAGCTTCTTTCCATTGTTTCTTTTGAACTGCCTCTTCAAATGTGGTAGGTTCTTCATCTAGAAGCTTTGTCATATATGCTACATAGATTGAGAATATTTTGCGCTTCTTACTTTTTTTGAAGGTCCCATCTGGGGCCTTGAGTAATTTTTCTTCTTGTAAGGTGGCTTCAATCCAAGATGGTCATTTCTTGGTCTTAGGTATGGTGTCTACATCAATGGTATCACACGATTCCATTGGATGATCAAGTTGTTCCTTTTCGTCATTCTGGTTTTCCGTGCTTTCTTCAATAGGATATTCATACTCTTCTTCTTCTATAGTTTCTTCTATGGATTTCTTGAAATACATATTTTCATTGAAGGTCACGTCTCTCCTGACTTCAATATTATGTTGTTATGGGATATATATTCTATAATCCTTGGATGATTCGCTATATCCCACGAATATGCCTTTCTTTCCAGAGGATTCTAATTTATTCCTTTTTTCCTTGGGAATGTGAGAGTAAATAGGGCATCCAAAGATTATTAGGTTTTCCACATTAGGTTTCTTACCTGAGAAGGCTTCTTCTGGAGTCATGTCCTTCAATATGAGGTGAGGAATTCTATTCTGAACATATATTGTTGTCATGGATGCTTCTCCCCATAAGAACATAGATAAACCTTGATCGTTTAGTAGTTCCTTCATAGTTTCTTCAATCGATTTGTTCTTCCTTTCTGCTACACCATTTTGTTGAGGATTATGAGGAACAATCATCTCCCTCCTAATCCTTGTTGATTTGCAGAATGCAACAAATTCCTTTGATGTGTATTCCCCTCCATTATCTATTCTTAAGGTCTTGATTTTCTTGTTCGTGAGGTTCTCTATCTCTGGTCTGAATTCTTGAAACTTGTTGAATTCTTCATCCTTTGTATTCAGAAGATATAACCAAGCCTTTCTTGAATAATCATCTATGAAGAATACATAGTAAATAAAACCTCCTAGAGATTTGACTGGCATCGGACCGCAAACATCTGAGTGTATTAGATCTAGAATTTCCTTAGATCTATTGTTGTTGCTTGGGAATGGTTTCTTGATATTCTTTCCAAGAGCACATCCTTTACAAATTCCTTCATGTGTAGACTGTAATTTTGGTATTCCTTCAACCATATTTTTGAGAAAAGGTAATGCTTGATAGTTAATATGAGGGTACCCTCTGTGCCAAATTTCATTGGGATTAACTTCATCATGTACAAGAGCTTCTTCATTTTGTTCTAGTAGTCTATATATATTTCCTTTAAAGGTTCCAATAACCCTAACATTCTCTATGCTGGAGTCTTTATGCCAAGATAATAATTTTCCATCTACGAAGGATATTTTGTTTCCTTTGTCTTATAGACAATATATGGATACAAGATTCTTTTCTAAACCAGGGACATATAAGACATTTCTCAAATAAACATTGTTACATGTTTAAAACTTGACAGAGGCTTGTCCAAATCCTTCGACTGGGTAAGTGATTTTATCTCCAAGCTCTACCTTGTACGATGTCTTCTTCTCATTTAGATTTTATAAGTTGGCTTGATCTCCCATCATATTCCTAGAAGCTCCACTATCAATTATCGACATGTCATCTTCAATCATTCCTTTGAGTGTTGAGTAGTGTAGATTACTAGTATTTTCACTCATAACTTCGGTTGACTGGTGACTGGTCATGCCTTGATCCAAAACTTCAACTTTGATGTTTTTTACTTATGAGAGTGCCAAGAGATGCGCTGGACTAAGGAATACTTGAATACCTTCTTCTTGAATGAGATGTTCCATCACAAGGTGCTGGATCAATGTTTTAGGGTTTCTACAACTACTCCTGCTAGTAACCCTAGAGATAGTGTCTTTGAAGTTGCTCCTACTAGTAACCCTAGAGAAAGTTCTTCAATGAGCTTAGTATCCTAATGTATATGCTTCCTTCCATCAATTAGAATGAATGAAGGAGGTGTGGGCCCATAACATGTTAGAATGTGTTTGTTTTACCATAAACAATATCACTATTGTCACCCAACCATAGGCCGAAGCCACCCTCTAAGCACCTTGACCTTGACAGAGAGAAGAATCCGTTGGCCCTTGAACAAGTTTTGAGGATACTTGGTCATAATTGACCTATTTTTGGGACTTCGATAGGCTGTCGAAGTTGGAGTGCAAGACGACGCAGAGATCGTGGCATCTTGACCCCTTTTTAGTCCTTTTTGGGCTTTGGGGCTATGTAATGGGTATGGGAATGTCATCCCATGGGTTTACCCATGCCTAGGCCCACTTTTTGTATAAATAAGTAACTAGGCAAAGTAAGTAAAGAGATACAAGTTCGATCTATGTGATCAGAAGTGCTAAGTGTTGAATAGAGATTTCTTTTGGGCATGTTGTGTAGGACTTGCAGAGCTAAGTGTAAGTAGTTGTAAGAAGGCTTTGTGTTGTAACCTATCTCAGGGAAGGAGGATCTAGCAGAGTGCACAGATCTACTGTCCTAGGTAGAGTAGGGTTTTGAGGCTCTGTGCATTTAACTGATTGACAGAAGATAATAGAAGAGAAGAAGAGTTGGTCGACGTATCCCCATGGTAGGGGTGAACCACGTACATGTTGTTTTGTTCTACTTTATGCAATGTATTGATGTGTTTCTTTGTGATTTGTTTAGTTCTTTGGTATAGAAGAATGATTAGATAGATCTGTTGTTTCTTTATGTTTAATAAGGTGACTGAATGTTATATCTGACCTATGTGAGTATGCTTAGTGCTTGAATCTGTTGGATCTAATGAGTTCCTTTCATGCTAAGTGTTATTATATGTTGGATATGGTTATACTACAATGCTTTGTAATTAGGGTTTATCTATGTTTTTACTAAGAACTGAATATTGATGAATGGTGACTGTTAAGTTCTCTATTAGCATCTGAATCACAAATCTGTTTCCCAGCTAAGGTTGCATACATCTGTGTCCTGCAACCACCCCTGCCTCTACCTCAGGTGAGACTTCATCTGCTTCACAGGTGTTGCAGAAAGGGCCAATAGTTAGGGTTTTGTTGGTGCATTGTTGTAGCGTTGAACCCTAAGTATGCCCCTATGCCAACAAATGGTTCCATTGCTGGTACCTGAAACTGTGATTGTTGGGAACTAAGGAAAAAGAAGCTTTGTGCGAAGATCTGACCTGGAATTGTGAAATCTCTGTGCATAGCTATGTCTCTCTAGTGCGAAGTATTCTACTTGATCTGTGAAGCTTTGTGCCAAAAAGAAGGGTCAGATCTGAAGAAAAGAGGTAAGATCTGAAATATGTATTCTCTGAGAAAGGTAAAAGTGAGAATTTCTGATTAAAAGAGGTAAGATCTGAAATCTTTGTTCTTTGAGAAAGGTAAAAGTGAGAATTTCTGATTAAAAGAGGTAAGATTTGCAAGCTCTATTCTTTGATAAAGGTAATAATAGTGAAGAGTTTTAAGATCTGGAAGCTTTGTACTCTGTGGAAATAAGATAAGTAGAAAGTTATGTTTCTAGAGTATGGAACTAGGTATGTTTGATAAGATTTTTCGTAGCTTGAAAACTAGGGCACTGATCGATAAAAGAATATTTGATATGAGTAGATCTGATAAGACGAGTGAAATATATGTTATACCTATGCATAGAGAGAATGTTTGGACTAACAAATGGATGCAAGAACCTAGAAATAAGTTTTTGCAAGTTAGCCACCATGATCCTAGCACGCAGTACATGAGAGGTTGGGGATCATTTAAGAGAAAGAGAGGATTAACTCTTTGTTACAGTTGTTGAAGACGGGGACATCTGGCTAAGGAATTCCCTAGAAAGAGACCTAGTTTCCTTTGTTGCAAAGATCTGGACCATGAAGTATTGGATTGCCTTAGAATGATTGCTAAGGTTCAAAGAATGAATATGAACCAAGAAAACCCTAAGGAAGATCCAAAAACTAAAACTAGGACAGAACCCTAGAAAGAATCAGAGAAAGTATTACTACAGATGAAAGAAACCCTGAATGACCACTGAAATGTCATCTTATCAGAGATCTTCAAAGAAAGAGAATGCATAGAAGAAAGAATAGGAGATTTTGACATTGACTGTGTTCTGGATGAAGAAACATAGGTGAACATTATGACAGAAAGAACTTGGGAAGATTTAGGGAAGCTTGCTATGATTCTTTCATTGGGAGAAATAGGATTATTCAGAGGAAAGTTGATATACCTATGTGGAAATATTACCCAGATATCTATGAGTCCCAATAGAACTTTGACAAAGGAAGAATTTGAAGTTGTTAAATTTATTGAGGACAACGCTCCATTTTCTATGTTACTAGGAAAACCTTGGATTGAGAGAGATCAGGACAGAAGAAAAGAAGAAGAAATATTAGAACAAAAGAAGAAAGAGTTAAAATATTTCATGGCTAGGAGGATTGCACACTTGATTGAATAACAAGAGAACCAGGCGAAGCTATTTCAAACTAGAGACTTGGATGTCAAAGTTGGAAGAACACTAGAAGACCCACATAAGTCTGAAGTACCTATTCCATATATAGATGAAGTATTACCCTTGATTTCTAGGAAGGAACCTCAACAACACAGAGTTACCTTGCTGAAAGAAGATAGCAATCAGAATGGAAAAAGGAATACCAAGACAAAGATCACTGGAAAGAAGGCCTGAAAACTAAGAAAGAAAAGAGCTAAGACCAAAAAGTTACAGAAAGTTCTAGAAGGAACTTCGCAGAAGAGAAATTTGCAAAATTGGAACTTCATCGGGATATCAGAACAACGTCACATGGCACTTCGCCATGGTGAAGAAATATAGATTTTGGGAACAGTATAACCGTTAGACTAATGACCTGAACGAGTAGAAAGGCATTTATGGTTAGAGAGTTCACCACTAGACTGTTGGGACTGCACCATAATAGACATAACTGAGTTAATGAAGGCTTCTCGTCTGTTGGAGAGATCCATTGCCAAGTTATCTATTTATCTCGTCACGCCATGCACCAAGAAAACTTTTGATAACCATGAATTTGAGCCCGCGAAATAGTTGATTTTCACACAATCATCATCGCGCTTTTTCCATCTATCCCATTGCATTGAGAGATTACTCTCCAACCCTGATATTTTCAAACCCGAGCATGTATGTCGAATGAGTTCAGCGCGACATAGAAAATTGTCGAGGAATTTATCATCGACCTCATGATCTAAAGAGTAATGTTGATGTCTGCAGGTATACAAGCGTCATCGATGAAAGGAGTGCAAGCCTCTCTGTCGACTGCTCATGGATCGGGGCCATCCTAACTGACATTAGATAAGAGAACCAAGCACAAAGACAACTTAGACAATGCAAAGTTGATCCCGTCCATATTACCCGACTACATCCCACCTCTGGCCATCACAGTCAGTCGCGATAGTGTGACAAGAGATTTCAAGTACACCATGGTTACTGTGTACCTCTTGAAGGGGATACACATAGCTTGAACACAGTAGGATAAGATCACAGCATTGAAGTTTAGTGACTTCAAACTTGGAGATCGAAAAAACTATAGTATGCTTGCCCCGTATAAATACCTGAACCAGATGAAGGGGAAGAACTCAAATATAATCCCTCAATAGTGGAATATGGACCTCGCATAGTCCACCCTCTTAAATGTAATGAAGATACCTCACTTTGGAAGGCACTAGGAGGTTAACGCGTGTGTTAATCACCTGTTGTCGTGCTTCCATGGTGGCTATTGATGGCTAGACTATCGTATTACAGTTGATTCGACATTGATCCATAGGATCACAGGGTTGAGTATGCAAGGACCTGATTCACAAGAGTTCTACCCAGGAAAAGACACAGATCACGCAGTATCACAGAAGATCAAGGATACATACAATGATGTGGAGAAGGGGACAAGAGGCTACAAGGTAGCCTCCATCCAGAATGGCATAATGTGCCTCGCCTGTCGATTAATATCTCGAAAGATGGTATGAAAGAATAGACCCACGCAGGTCACAAGCTTTGTTGTTGACCTCGCGGGAAAGTGCGTAGAAGGTTTACAGATGAATTGGGAGAAGTACCTAGTCATTCATCTTAAGATAGACTTTCGTGAAGAACAGGATCAGGGCTACGAGTTCTACTTTAGCTGGATCCTGATCCTCATCACCTTTATTTCCTGGGAGATGCTGGAAGGTGTGACCTTCCTGGATATCGAACCGTTTGAGCTGCTCGCCGTGAAGTTTACTACCCTTTGGTATTCAAGTGATATGAACAAATAGTGGCAGTCAAACGTTTTTTTTCATACATACTACCTTCAACTGAAGAGAGCTATCGAAGATAAACCTCGCATGAATCTGAACACTTTACATATATTCCGACCTCTGATGAAGTTCTGCGCAGATTGACATTTCATCTACCTTACAGCGCGAGCCGACGAACATAAGGAGAAGTTGCAGTCATACTATAATCTCGCGAAAGAGGATATTGAGAAGCTCATTAAGGATTGGTCGACAGACCTCCTTATTCTAGCATACCCTGCAGATATGTCTAACCCTGACAGCCCAGAAACCACGCATGATACACCCGGACACAGCAAAATGAAGAAGACCGAAGAGGTCCAAGACTTAATAAGTGTCTCAAGAAAGACTACTTCAGTATCACCTGACTGAGGAGGTGATGATGACGTAGAAGAGATGAAGGACAGAGGAGCTAAGCAAAAGAAAGGAAAAGTAACATTGCCTAGAGATGAGGCTGACCCATTGAAGAAGAGGAAGGTTTCTCCCCCGAAACCTTCTTCCCAAAATAAATTGAAAGCTACTGTGACCAAGATGAAGACTACACTTACTCTTGATGACTTTGGCTTCATCATAACAGCTCTAAACAACGCTTCACTGGAAATCATGGAGAAACAAGACACTAAGAAGGACAAAATGTATGATAGAATTGAGGTTGAACTCTGAGGGGTACATCAGGCTCTTCAGTCCAGTCGCACAGTCTCCATTGCACCCCTGCCATTGGGAGAACAAGAGTTGGGAGATGATCCATCCCAACTTTGTCGACTAGCAGATGCAACTGAAGCTCACCTTCGATGAGTATAAGAAGAAACAAAATAACCCACCCAGGCTTTGAAGGAAGTACAAGGAGTACTTGTAGAACAATGCAAAAATGCAGAACATGAGAAGGTTTCTCTCCAAGCCAATTTTGACGAAGAGAAAGCATAGATGAAGCAAGAGAAGAACAGTTGCTCGTAGGGAAACTTGAAGTAAAAGAAGCAGTCAACAGGGCACTTCGCTCTATGATAGGCTTAGAGCCACAGGCGGAGGATTGAGTTGAGCATCAAGTAGAGTAGCTCATGGAAGCCATCCAATAGCTACAACAAAAAATAACATATTTAGAGCTCCGCACAGTGCCCAACACTTCGTGGAATGTCAGAGATCAAAGAGAAGAAACTTCCCGAAGTGTAGTTGAGAGAATAAAGGCCCTTGCCAAGGAATGTAAGAAACTCAGTGATTGCAGTGCCCATAATTATGAGAAACTCACTGAGAATGCATAATTGAAGGCACTGGAGTCGCAGCTCCAGGAGGTGAAGTAGCAGGAAAAAACAATACAGGTGTAGTTGAAGCCCTTATCATCTATTGAAAGAATGAAGCGATCCCAAGAGCAGCGCATTGCCTAGTACCAGGTTCACACCGTTCAGAGAAAAGTCATGGAAGTGACTGAGAGGCTCCAACTTGTACAAGATGAGGCTTACCAACTATTCACAGAGATAGAAGGTTGAGGAGAAGAACTGGATAAATTTGTTACTGTAGATGAAAAATGCCTAGAGGGACCCATGAACGAGGCAGTCATCCAAGAATTCCCAGAACATGAGTTCATAGCCTAGCAACAAGTCGAAGCACCTCGAGGAAATATTAAGGCTTTTGAGGTAGAACTACCCAAATCAGAGTGACTCAGGACAAGTCACAGGTGATTTTTGGGGGCCTGTTGGCCCTTGACCAAGTTTTAGGGATACTTGGTCATAATTGACCTATTTTTGGGACTTCGACAGGTTGTTGAAGATGGAGCACAAGATTAAGCAGAGATCACAGGATATCATCCCCTTTTTAGGCCTTTTTGGGTTTTGGGACTATGTAACAGGTATGGGAATGTCGATCCATGGGTTTACCCATGCCTAGGCCCACTTTTTGTATAAATAAGTAGCTAGGCGAAGTAAGTAAAGAGATACAAGTTCGATCTTTGTGATTGGAAGTGATAAGTGTTGAATAGAGATTACTTTGGGTCATTCTGTGTAGGACTTGTAGAGCTAAGTGCAAGTAGTTGTAAGAAGGCTTTGTGTTGTAACCTATCTCGGGGAAGGAGGATCTAGCGGAGTGGGTTGATCTCCTATCCTAGGCGGAGTAGAGTTTTGAGGCTCTGTACATGCCACTAATTGATAGAAGATAATAGAAGAGAAGAAGAGTTGGTGGATGTATCCCTAGGGTGGGGGTGAACCACATACATGCTGTGTTGTTCTGCTTTGTGCAATGTATTGATGTGTTTCTGTGTTATTTTCTTAGTGATTTGGTATAGAATAATGATTAGATAGATCTGTTGTTTCTTTGTGCTTAATAAGGTGAATGAATGCTAGATCTGACCTATGTGAGTATTCTTAGTGCTTGAATCTATTGGATCTAATGAGTTCCTTTCATGTTAAGTGCTATTAGATGTTGGATCTAGTTAAATACTACAATGCTATGTAATTATGGTGTGTCTGCGTTGTTACTAAGAATTTAATATTGATGAACGGTGACTGTTAAGTGCTCTATTAGCATCTGAATCAGAGATCTATGTCCCAGCTAAGGTTGCAGACATCTGAGTCCTACAACCACCCCTGCCTCTACCTTGGGTGAGACTTCATCTGCTTTGTAGGTGTTGATGAAAGGGTCGGTAGTTAGGGTTTTGTTGGTGCATTGTTGTAGCGTTGAGCCCTAGGTTTGCCCCTGTGCCAACAGAATCCTAGTAGAAATCCAATAGCCAAGAAAGGTTAATGCACCAAGCAAGAAGTAACCAAAGCTGATCAGAGATTCCAACCCAAAAAGATAGAAGCAATAGGCTTAAAAAATGATGACACGACCTTCTCCAAAACTTGCGCACAAGACTGCCAGACTGCAGTGCGCACAAGTGCCTCTCTACAGTTTTGAGAAGTGTGTACAAATGAGAATTGGTGCTCTATATTTATATTAATCCTAGCAGACTGCCTGGGCCGACTTCTCATTCTGGGTACTAATTAATTCATATTAATTATCTCTCTCAGTCGAGATCTCTTCTAGGGTTACGTTCACTTCTTTTCTTTCTTCCGTAATATTTTAATCTTTTCAAAGGTCATAATGGAGTTTGATACCTCCCGAAGATACCATAATATCAACAATGTGCACCAAGACATCTCATATTTATCTTCCAAATTTAAAGGTATGAAACATCCTAGAAAAAAAAATATCACGAAAATGCCAGGATGATCTTAAACTGATTTCACAATTCAATCTTTGCTAATCCATTTTTTGTAGACACCTTCTTTCAATGCTTTCTCTTTTTATACTTTTTCATAACCATTTATGAAGGGACATGTCTCTTAATTAAATATATAATTCCAAATACCATGGGAAAATACCCCAAATCCATGGGTTTGAAACCACCATTTCACTTTTTACTTGCTCACATGCACCCCTTTTTTAATATATTTGTAGACCTATATATAAATCAATCTTGGAAATGTTGTGTGTATTGTAATGTTGTAATATTACATTAATGAAACCATTAATCCTTTGACATCAATGGAAATAATTCCAATAGACTATCCATATGTTCAGATAGAATGTAGACAGGACCTAGACCTCCCATTAACACATAATGAGTAGTGAGGGCCCTTGGGTAAGTATTTTTAAAATAATTTTCTATGTGTTTTAAATTTTATGATTTTTAGTCATATGGAATTACTAAATTTTTAGAGGTTTAAGGTGACGTAGATGTGGGAGTGATATGAGTAGCCTAGTTTCATCGAAACCAACATCACCTAGTAGGTAATGAGGACGAGGAGGAGGACGGGGATCATCCTGTTGAGGCTTCTTGAGGTGGCTATACACTCTGATACCTCAAGTAGAAGATAGAGGTATTGTCATACAATTGGTTAGGACTGATGGAGAATTATTTTGGATAGTTGGTTTTCGTTGATGTCTACCCTTGGAGTATTATATTTTAGATTGATTTCAACTCTTAGATATTGATGTCAACCCTTGAGTATGTCTGGTGGCACATTATCATATCCCTGGAGTTCTGTCTAAGGGACCTAATTTGTTTTTAGGTATAAAGGCATGAAGTTCAGTGAATATCCAAGTAAGACTATCAAAGATGGATAACACATGTTGTGTTGTTTTGGGTGATATGTGGTACCTCATGTAGCTCTTCACGGTTGAGGAGACATGGCTTAGTGAAGTTGGAGAACCATCATGACTTATCTAGAATCCCTTAGAGACTGATGTCAACCCTTCAGTATGTATGGTTGCACATCTGGTAGCCCTAGAGGTATGTGTAAGGGACTCGATTTTTTTTTAGGTATAAATTCATGAATATTACTTAATATGCAGGTAAGACTATCATGGATGCATAGTACATGTGGTGTTGTTTCCATTGATATGTGGTACGTCACGTAGCTCTTCACAGTTGTGAAGATATGTCTTAGTGAAGCTGGAGAATCCTCATGAGTTATAATATAGAAGCCCCTAGAAGGCCAAAGAGGTCAATTATTATGGAATCACCTAGACTAAGTCCACTAATAAAAGTGATTGTAACTAAAATTTAATCATGGGTAAACTTGTTGCAATAAGAAAATAATTAAAAATAAATTAGTTGCAACAAAAAGTGGTGAGCTTACTATTTATGGATAAAGTGGTTGCAAGTGGGTAAAGTAGTTGAAAGTGGGTTATCCCTAAAAGAGGAAAGTTGGGTAAAACAATTAGAAGATAACCCCTGAAGGAAGACACTTGCAGAGTATAAACAAGAGAGAAAGGGACTCCTATTAGCACCTACCTCCCTACCTATTTGATCATTATTGAATATAGATTTTGTGAAAGGTTATTTATAGGTATACATTGACAAATATGAAAAAGCATAGTTCTGAGGAAGTGAAGGTCTGAAGGAATGAAATTTTTGTAGCTCCAGAGGAAGTGAATGAAATAGGATTTCATAGGTTATTCGTAAGCCACATGCATAGACAAGAACAAACATCTGCGGGCCATAGTGGAGGAAAGAATGGATACCTGCAAGCTATAGAAAGGGAAAGCATGGATCTGTAGAAAGGGAAAGGTGGAAGATACTTTCTCTAGGTTTCATGATCTAAGGAGAGACTACAGGTATTTTTGTCAGTGATAGGATATAGCAAGGATACTAAAGAGATAAAGGTATGTTCATGATTGTGTTTTGAGATTGTCTCTTAGTGGTGTTGTGGAGCATGCTTTAATCGCGACTTGGTGAGGTTTGGTATATTCCCTCTTGGATGTATAGTATCCATTGTAGAGTATGATTTGAGTAAGATCTGTTGAGGCACATTGTTGCTGAACTTTATTGGCATATCTTTTGGTGCATTGTGAGAGGCATTTGTTAGTGATTGGATTATGAGTGGTACATGTTTAAGGCTATATATCAGAGAATTTTTGGCACATGGTTTGATTTAAGGGTTTATGGTATTCAATTTATGGATAGTGTGATGTTTTACTAGAATCCATTTGTTGGTTAGATTGGAGTATGTTCTTATTCTTAGTTGATGCACTTGTTGTGGTGTAGGTTGGTATTTGATTGTGATTGGTACATGCTTTGTAGAGGCATGTGTGGGTGATGGTTTTGAGTTGTTTTGTTTGATGCACATCATGGTGACATTGTGCATATGATTGAGAGTTGTTTTGGTGATTGGTATTGGTAATTGGATCTGGTTTCATTGATGACATTATTGCTACAGATTGTTGGTACAGGTTGTTTGGAATAGGTTGTTACATGTTTCTGGTACAGGTTGACATGACTAGTTTTACAGTGACAAATTGATAGAAACATATACAATGAAAATGAAACTGGGTGAGTTTTTGGTAGTCCACGAGTTGCAATAAGGATAGATGCATACATCTGTGAGTTGTAGTTAAGAAGGGCTCAGATACCCACATGTTGTAGAGTAGACAAGTCATGGATCTGAAGGAAATATTTGAAGAAGGTTCGTACATGTTGTGATAGAGTGTTGATATAGGTTGACGGTGACAGAGTGAGATTGGCAGTGATTTTTCCATTGATAGTGATAGGTTCTTCACATTTGGCATTTATATTTCAGGGTGGTTGGATGAGACAAGGAAAGGGGGTTGTATCCTCGTTCTAGTTGGTGTTGGAGAATCAATGAGTTGGAGCTTCCTTCAGGTTGGAGCCTAAGAACTAGGTGGTTGTATCCAACTTCCAGTTGTAGCCAGAGAACCCAGGGGGTTGTATCCTCCTTCTGGTTGGATCCAAAAAATTAGGGAATTGGAGCTTCCTTCATTTTGGAGCCATAGAATTGGAATTTGTTGCTTCCTTGAATGTATTTCTTGACATGTAAGAAAATCATTCCATGGTTTTCTCTCGCATTTGGTTTCAACATAAATATTGGTGTA
Source organism: Picea sitchensis (assembly GCA_010110895.2). Lineage (NCBI taxonomy): Eukaryota > Viridiplantae > Streptophyta > Pinopsida > Pinales > Pinaceae > Picea > Picea sitchensis. The sequence goes on along the minus strand of SNQJ01S0027049.1, from coordinate 31,420 downwards.
TTGTGTGGATGTGTTTATTATTGTTTATTATGAACTGATGGATGTTAATGTTTATAATACAATAATATACTAATGATGAACTGATGAAAATGGTTGAATAAGTTAAAGGAATATAAATTGTGGTTAAAAGTGGTATAGATTGCTCATTACTGATTCAAACCCCCTCTCAATAATCTAAAAATTGGGATCAAAGTAGGTTCCTTCAGGAAACATTTTAACCACTGGAAGGTAGGTCATGGAGAGAAACAATATGTATAAAAATGGAATACCATAGTTTGATGGAAATTACTATGCATTCTAGATCAGAAGGATGAAAGCATATGTACAAGCACAGGGATTTGATGTTGGAAATCAGTAGTAGAAATATATAAAGACCTTTCCACTCCTCCAATAGATAACAATGGAAAGAAACTTAGTCAAAACAAGTTAAGAGCCAAAAATGTTATCCTGAATGGTATTGTTTATTCAGTATATGTCAAAGTTATGCGTTACAATTCTACAAAGGAAGTTTGTGACAAACTTCATAATTTTTATGAAGGAGATGCCAAAGTAAAGGTAGCAAAGCTTCAAACTTGCATAGGTCAATTTGAACAGTTGAAGATGAAGGAGGATGAAAATATTGCAGCTTATTTTTTACAAGTTGATGAAACGATGAACACAATTAAAGGATTGGGAGAAGAATTTTATGAATCTATAATTGTTCAAAATGTATTGAAATCTCTTCCAATGAGATTTGATCCTAATATTTCAGTACTATAAGAAAGATTAGATTTGAGTAAAATAATAATGGATGAGTTGCATAGAATATTCACCTCTTATGAAATGAGAATAGAAAAACAAAACCAAGTTACAAAGAAAGCAACATTCAAAGCATCCAAGAAGACGAAGAAAAAAGTTAAGCAAAAGCCAAAGTTAGAATGTAGCTCCAGTGATGTTCACAGGAAGATGAAGAAATGGAAAAATTTGTAAGAAAGTTGCAAAAATGAATAGGCAAATACAAAGGTAATCTTACATTGAAATGTTTTAATTGTGGTAAATTTGTTCATTTTGAAAATAGGTGTCCTTATTCCAAGAAGTTATATAGTGATGAAGAGGAATGTCCCAAGAAAGAAAAGAAATATCAAAAGGGAAACAAGAAAAACAAAAGGAAATTCTTCAAGAAAAATGTCCGCTCAAGAGAAGAAAGATCCTCATCCAATGAGGATGATGAAACCGATAGTGATTTATAAAAGGTACCATTTATGGATAGGGAAAATTAAACAAGAAACTCTGATGGTTCCGAAGAATATGGTGAAGTTGATATCAGAGCAGAATTAATTAGTTCCTTAGAATAATTAAGGAAAGAAATAAATAAAAACAAGTCACTCAAGGAAGAACTAAAAGTAAACGGAACCAAAAATCACAAATAAAAGGAAGTCAAGCAGATAATTACAAATTTGAAAGTCCAGGTAGAAGAGGACATAAGGATTTAAGAAATACTCAAAAGTTAACTTGATCTGGATTATTTTCGGTACGAAATGAGAGCGGAGATATAATAAAGAAATGTAGAGAGATATTGTAGATATTCAATAATATAACATAAATTTATCATATATGCAACCATCAACAAATATATACAATAATACACGATTTCTACTAATGAAATAAATTTACAGAGACTGTAAAAATACAAAGTGAAAGACTCGCTAGAATGGTAGCAACTTATCTCTGAGAAGAGATGTGATGGCTACTCACATTCGTAAGAAGATGATTAAAATGAGGCTCTGAAGTAATTATTATGATAAACAAGAATGCCAAAAACCCTAGACATCCAAAAACCTAACCCTAGGAGATGAAGCACCAAAAGTCACGTGGGCCCTGTTTGGGTAAGTTAGTACATCAACTTCTCGGGGTCGTAACTTTCGCATACAATCTCCGTTTTAGGCGTATGATAGACCGTTGGAAAGGTATCATTGAGGAGAATCATTTTTATGTCTCAATAATACCTTTGTCTATAATTAAGAAGATCTATCCTAAAAACCCTTCATTTAGGCCCTCAAAATGGCCCTGAAAGTTAAAAACTGCTAAAAATAGTAAATTGCCAAAATTGCCAAAAAAACTATTTTGAGCCAGTCGGAAAAGGTGGATGGCCACTGATATACACCTATATCACAACTAATAGAGAATAAAAATATGATTGAAAGGTTGGAAGCAGAAGCAGTCACTCTAAGAAAATATCTTCAAAAGACAGACATGCAACAAGATAGCACCAATACATTGGAAAATATCATCAAAAATCAAAGGCCATACTATGGCAGATCTAGAATAGGATACAACCAGATGAAGATTGAAAAAATTTCAATCTCCATGGAGAAAGAAATAGAACTAAAGAGTTATGCATATGTTCTCAAAGGAAGGAATCATGGTCAACAAAAATTAGAAATACCTTCTACATTCAAGAAACAAAAAAATGCCAATCATGATCAGCAAAGATAATAACACAGAAGGAATAAACCACAAAGAAGATCATTCACTCCTAGGTATGTAAATTTATTTTATGCTCGTTGTTTTTATTGTACTAACTTTGGAGATAAGGTTGCAGATTACAGGGCTTATGAAATAAATGATCAGGAAAGAAGTGCTTATGTGGCCCGACAAAATATTGAATACTACAAATGCCACAACTATAAACACATATCTCAAAATTGTAGAAGCATGATAAATATTCTTGTGAAAGAAAATATTGATGATAGACACAAGAAGGTTTGGAGAAGAAGTGAAAAAAAATAGGAGTGGGTAAATGAAGAACAAGTGCAAGGACTCGTACTTTCAAGATTTGCAGTAGCACAATATCATGAAGAATTTATAGTAAAAGATGAAAGTGTCGTAATTCAAGTAGATGATGAGGAAGATGTTAAACTTAGGATGATGAATGAATTTGAAAAGAGGATGAAAAGGAAGATGTATTCAAATAGGAAGAGGAAGATGTATTCACATACGAAGAGGAAGATTACATTACATCAGAGAAGGTATTGTTCCGATCCATTTGACTTGGATACTCCCAGGTAATATGAATATTAAACAAGGGGAGTCTATGCAGTAGCTCTACAAATCATAGATTTATCCTTCGTGCAGTATGAAGTGTTTCATATTGATGGTACAAAGTCAAAGAAGACCAGTGGACACATTTTCATTTCATGATCATTTGCAACAGTTAATACTTCATGTTAGTATACTGACAGATGGGTGAGCATTGTGTAAATTTATGTAGCATGTTCATGGAAAGTATGGACATATATGGATTCATAGATTGGTTTAGAGAGTGGTTCATAGATTGATTCATATATTGGTTCAAAGAATGTTGGATGATTATTTGAATATTTAAATTTTGAATGCTTAATCTTTAATTTCTTTTATATATGTAAGTTGATTACACGAGGAAGCACCTATGGATAATAACTCCAAAAGGAAACAAGTACAGGAAGACCTATATTGATCTACATAGAAACATGTAGAGAATTCATTAGAGAGAGAGAGAGAGAGAGAGAGAGAGAGAGAGAGAGAGATTCAAAAAGGAACATTAGTAGCATACGATATAGGGAGACACACCCATAGGGGGAGCTATTATTTTAACCAGGATTGGTTAGATCAAGTACAATGTCATATCAACAGGGGGATTTAATCCTTTTTCAAAGGGAGAGAGAGAGAATAATCAAAGGCATGGAGATAGGGGGGAAATCTCCAAGGACAATTTATAGAGGGGAAGTTGCCCCAAGGAGAGATACCCTTTTCCATTGATGTCAAATGGGTATATATAGAAACATTGATGAGGAGAAAAGATCACAGGTGAAGTATGAGCATGAGCATTTTCATCACTAAGTGTTGTCATTAATATTGGTGTTTCCATCAATTTCAAAGGGGGATATTTCCATAAAGTTAGTTTAGATTGATGGATAGTTGGTTATCATTGATGTCAGCCCTTAGAGTATTATATTGTAGATTGTTGTCAACCCTTAGAGATTGATTTCAACCCTTGAGTATGTCTGGTAGCACATTTTGGTAATCCCAAAGTTATGTTTATGTGACTTGAGTTTGTTTAAGGTATAAATGCATGAATATAAGGGAATATGAAGGTAATACTATCATGGATGGATACTACATGTCGTGTCATTTCTGGTGATATGTGGTACATCACGTATCTCTTCAATGTTGAGGAGATATGACTTAGTGAAGTTGGAAAACCCTCATGAGTTATCTAGAATCCCTTATAGATTTATTTCAACCCTTGAGTATGTCCGATAACACATTATGGTATCCCTAGAGGTATATGTAAGGGAACCGAGTTTGTTTGAGGTATAAAGGAATGAACATCAATGAATATACAAGTAGGACTATCATGGATGGATAGTACATGTTGTGTCATTTTTGGTTATATGGGGTACATCAAGTAGCTCTTAACAGTTGAGGATACATGGTTTAGTAAAGTTGGAGAACCCTCATGAGTTATCTCTAAGCCCCTATAAAGTCAAAAAGGTCAATTATTCTAGAATATCTTAGAATAAGTTTACCAGTCAAAGTGATTGTAACTAGGAGTTAATCATGGGTAAAGTTGTTGCAATAAGAAAATAATTAAAAATAAATTAGTTTCAATAAGAAGTGGTGAGATTACTATTTATGGATAAAGTGGTTGCAAGTGGGTAAAGTAGTTGAAAGTGAGTTAGCCCTAAAAGAGGAAAGTTGGGTAAAACAGTTAGAATATAACCTGTAAAAGAAGCCACTTGGAGAGTATAAATAAGAGAGCAATGGACTCCTATTAGCACCTACCTACCTACCTACATATTTTATTATTATTTAATATCTATTTTTTGAAAGGTTATTTGAATGTATACAATGAAAAATATGAGAAATCGTAGGTCTGAGGCAGCGAAGTTATGAAAGAACGAAATTTTTGTAGCTGCAGAGGAAGTGAATGAAACATGATTTCAAAGGTTATACATGAGTCATAGGCAAAGAGAAGCATGAACATCTATGGGACATAGTGGAGGAAAGCATGGATACCTATGAGCTATAGAAAGGGAAAGCACGGATTTGTAGAAAGGAAAAGGAGGAAGATGCTTGCTCCAAGTTTCAGGATTTGAGAAGAGACTATAGGTATGTTTGTTAGAGATCAAACATATAAGGGATACTACTGAGATAAAGGTATCTTCGTGATTATGTTTTGAGATTGTATCTTAGTGATGTTGTGGAGAATGCTTGAGGCATGAATTGGTGAGGTTTGGTATATTCCCTCTTGGATGTATGGTATCTATTGTAGAGTATGATTTGAGGCAGATATGTTGAGGCACATTGTTGGTGCACTTTATTTTATTATATTTTGGTTCATTGTGAGAGGCATTTGTTAGTGGTATTGGTGATTGTCTTATGAGTGGTACATGTTTAAGGCTATATATTAGTGAAGTTTTGGAACATGGTTTGATGTAAAGGTTTATGGTATTTATTTTATGGATAGTGTGATGTTTTACTAGAATGCCTTTGTTGGTTAGCTTGGAGTATTCTCGTGTGCTTAGTTGACGCATTTGTTATGGTATAGGTTGGTACTTGATTGTGATTGGTACATGCTTTGTAGAGGCATGTGTGGGTGATGGTTGTGAGTTTTTTTTGTTTGATGCACATCCTGGTGGCATTATTCATATGATTGAGAGTTGTTTTGGTAATTGGTATTGGTCATTGGATCTGGTTTGGCTGGTGATATTATTTTTATAGATTGTTGGTACAAGTTGTTTGAAACAGGTTTCTGGTACAGGTTGACATGAATGGTTTTACAGTGATAGTTTGACATAAACAAAGCTAGTGACAGTGAAACTGGGTAAGTTTGTTGTATTCTGCGAGTTGTAGTAAGGATAGGCGTGGACATCCAAGAGTTGCAGTTAAGAACGACGTAGATACCCATATGTTGCAGAGTAGATAGGTCACAGATCTGAAGGAAATATTTGAAGAAGGTTGGCATAGGTTTTGACAAAGTGTTGATACAGCTTGACAGTGGCAGAGTGAGAGTGGAAGTGATGGTTTCAGTGACAGTGACAGGTTGTTCACATTTAGAATTTATATTTCAGGAGAGTTGGACGAGGAAAGGAAAGGGGGTTGTAGCCTCCTTCCGATTGGTGTTGGAGAATTAGGGAGTTGGAGACTGAGAACTAGGTGGTTGTAGCCAGAGAACCCAGGGGATTGTATCCTCCTTCTGGTTGGAGCCATAAAATCAAAGAATTGGAGCTTACTTCATATTGGATCCTGAGAAACTGGGGGGTTGGAGCTTACTTTGGGTTGGAGCCAGATAACTGGAATTCGGTGCTTCCTTGAATGTAATTCTTGACATATAATAAAATCATTATGTGGTTTTCTCTCGCATTGGGTTTCCACATAAATATTGGTGTATTGTGTATTGTGTGGATGCATTTATTATTGTTTATTATGCATTGATGGATGTTAATGTTTATGATACAGTAACATTTTAATTATTATTGATGAACATGGTTGAATAATTTAAAGGAATATAAACTTTGGTTAAAAGTGGTATAAATTGTTCATTACCGATTTAACCCCCCTCTTAGTGATCCAACATGTATTGACTTGAGGATTTGACCACATGCAATTGGTTGAGGTGGCCCTAGACCTGTAAGAGCACAAAGTGGGGGTTCTAGGACCATCGGCCCCTATTTTTTGATGGTTGGAGACAACTATCAGTAGCGATGGTGAGATGTAGTACGATTTAGGATCAAAGGATGAGTAATATTCACACCAATTTTTGTACTAGAGGCATATATATTGACATTTTTTCATCATAGACTATGGAGCCAATATTTTAGAGACATTAGCTATTTTGTCTCATGATTTAAAAAAATTTATGATACACACACAAACACATTCTTATCTTGGTGTCTATCTAATTATGAATATTTATGATTCAATTTTCATTAAACATATACATTCATGATGATGTGTTTAATCAACGCAATAGATGAAAATTTAAAATGTAATTTTCTAATGAATTAATGAATTCATTGAATCTCCTTGGAATGTGCATATAAGTAACTGATTCAAAACTATTTTCTAAGAGTCTCACCTATATATACTTTAGAACGAGCATAGTATTGCACAAATAGTAAACATTGTTCAATTATGACATTTCCAATTACATCGGCTTGTATATAAGTGACTCTTTTCTTATCTTCTTGATCCATAGTGCATACACTTGTCATGGGATCCTTGTGTGTTGGGGATTATTCTTTGACTAGAGGCCTTGGTGGTGGATTGTGGAACATGAGTAGAGATATGCATGGTTTATGACTCGGTTGAGGGATTGGTTGTGGGTCAAAACCATACTTTTGATCAAAACAATTAAAGGGGATTCATTGTATAAAATAAGATATTAAATCTTGGCTTTGATTATGGTTTGTATGGAATTTGGAGATTCAAAAGGACATAGCCTAACTATGATGAAAAATCTACTCTCCGTGGACTATAAAGGGAGAGTACCAAGGGACAACCAAACCTAACATTTTTTGTTTCAAGTAATATGGAATTATGGTTATTAGTATGTGAAAATGAAATTTTTGTGCACATAATGAATGGTGAATGAGACTAAGGGTGAAGGATTATTTTTTCTATTGCAAATAATAGGAAATATACAAAATGATGTACAACAAATAAGGAATGATGAGTCTTGGGAAAAATAAACCGTGTACCCAAGATACCATGGAAATATATTTTTATAGCAAAAATTGTCGCATCTATGCATTTGTGACATGGCCCAACCCTTTTCCCTAGATTTCTAATCAAAATCCCAACTTACCTCATCAAAGTAACTAAAAAAAATGATTTTTTTCTTATATTTGAGGTTTTCCTTTGTGCAACATGTGGAAATATGCACCCTTCTATCTCGCAACACATTGATTCCCTAAAAAAAATGTGAAAAATAAAATAATTCCACATTTTCACGAGAGGTTTTTTGTTGGGATGGTTTCCCAACCTCCCTAATCTTGTACCAAATGGAATTCATCCTAATTAACATCTAAAATATGGTATAAATGAACCATTGGGGGAATGGATGATGAGAATAAGTGAGTAGTAATATCATGTTGGAAAAATTTAGCAAGCTTCCATATACCCCTTCATTCTCTGAGTAGCATCCCATACCTAGAAATTGCTTTCCTAGTGTTCCTTCCTTCTATTTATAACTAAAGGGTGTGTTCCTATCCCTGTTGAGTTATCCAAGGGAGATCCTACCCATAGAGTTGATGCTTCAAGGTATTTGGAGGAACCCAGGGCAGTTGGATCCAAACCAGTAACAAAAGTTAAATCAGGTTGTAACTACCTTTCTCACATTGTTATCAATGGAACAATTATCTTTCCCTCCTATTGCTTGTTTATTGGTTCATTGTGATGTTATATGCCAATGTATTTCCTATATATTTGAATATATGCACATGGTATATGTTATTTGAATGTATAACTACCTTGTAGCATCATATTCTTGGTTTCCTATTGCAATCTAGTTTTGGCAGAGCTTAAGAGCGCTTCAATAAGCGAGAGCGGAGATCGACATCGAATGAAGGATTCAAGGTGTGAGGCCTTTCCTTATTTATTTATCTCTCTCTCTCTCCTTATAAAAGTAGTTATTTCTTATATGCATTGATACATATGAGGATTGGTTTTTTCTTCTGAATTCGGTCTTTCTCTATTGTGAATGACCCAAGGTCATGGGGGGGAAATCCCTTAAAACACATTGGTGAACATACTAGGGATTCTCCTATTTTGGGTCAATTTTAGGGTTTCTTTGTTTATCTTAGGGTTTTTGCAGTTTTTCCTGTTTCTAGAATTTATTGTCATAGTTTTCATCATTTATAAGCTTTTCCAAAAGTTTTGCAAGCCCCTCTCTAGGTTGACTTCTATTTTCTCAAGTGTAACTAACTTATCCATAATTTCTCCTTCTGTAAAGTGTGTACATCTGCGTTTTAAAATTCTATGACCCGTGGATATCTGTGTGCTATAGTTAACACAGTCATGGACCTGTGCATTTAACACATATTTCATTAAATTTGGAAATATTCAGTGGATCTAGAATTTTAGAATTTTATCTAGATTGAGTTTTTTCAAAAAAGGAATTAGAAAATCATTTAATCCATTACTTTGAATGTATATATTCACTATTTTTTTTGTTATAAAGGTATCATTATAAACTCTCATGTATCATTATAATGTATTCCCATTATTATTATTTATATTTTTCTATTGAAAGTTAAATGGATCTAGATCACAATAGTGGATCTTGATTTAGCTACATCTTAGCTTGTGTGTTAAGTAAAAGAATGGATCTAAATAAAAAACAATAGATCTAGAATTTCAAACTAAATTAGCAAGATTGTTTTTTTTCAAATTGTGGAATTAAAAAATTGCTTGGTTCACTAATTTTTGTATATATTCACCATTGTTTTGATAAATTTATCATGATAAACTATATAAAATCAAATTTACATAAACTTGCAGAAGCAAATCTAATTCTTAGACTTGGATTCCTTACATTATTTCTATTACTATTATTTATAACTTGTATTAAAAGCTAAGTTGTTTAGTATTATTTAATTTCTTTTCAAATTGTGGAATTAAAAAATTGCTTGGTTCACTAATTTTTGTATATATTCACCCATTGTTTTGATAAATTTATCATGATAAACTATATAAAATCAAATTTACATAAACTTGCATAAGAAAATCTAAGTCTTAGACTTGATTCCTTACATTATTTCTATTACTATTATTTATAACTTGTACTAAAAGCTAAGTTGTTTAGTATTATTTAATGACACATTAATAATATTGTCTCTTACCATTATTAACCAATTTAATTATAATTTAACATACTAATTAATGTTGAGTTAGTATACTAGTAGAATATTGGCACAATTTTTAAGTGACCTATATAGAAGCTATTTGATGCCATAATACCAATGTGTTTCTTACTATTATGACAATTTTAATTCTAGACATAGTAAATAATATTGTCTATATTGAGCACAATATTTTATTATATTAGTAGGTTGACAATACTTTATAGTCTACAAAAGAAAATATTATATGTGAGTTACTACTTATTAAGTTTTCATCGCTTTAACAATCAAAAATCAATTATAAAGTAGAATAACAACATAATTTATTTTATTATTATTACTTATATTTTCTATTAAAAGCTAAGTTGATAAAGGATTACATTATGAATAATAGATTTGTAAGAATTTTCTCACCCTAAATTTATTTAATGTCATTAATAACCAATGTCTATTACTATTATTAACCTAGATTTTAGTTATAAATTGATATTATAGTAACAATATCAACATTGAGGTACTATAGTAAGTCATGGAGATTGACACCATTTTTCAAGTGACCTATAAAGCTCTTAATGACATAATATTAATGTGTTCATTAATATAGCATTTTTATTTTTTGTCGTAGTAACTAATATTTTGTATGGAGTAATATATTTTATTTTAGTGAGTTAGTGTCATTTTAAAGTTCACAAGAAAAATATTTCATTATTAAGTCTAGGTTTACTCTTGAATGGATCAAAATATTAAAAATTTAGAGACAAAATTTATTTCACTATTATTTGTATTTTGTATTAAAAATATAGTCGACAAAAGAAAATATTATATGTGAGTTAATACGCATTGTTTATTGTTTTGACAATCAAAAATCAATTATAAATTAGAATAACAACATAATTCTATTTTACATTATTATTATTTATATTTTCATTAAAAGCTAAGTTGATAAAGGATTACATTATGAATAATAAATTTGTATGAAATTTCTCACCCTAAATTCTATATTTAATGTCATTAAAAATCAATTTCTATTACTATTATTAACCTAGATTTTAGCTATAAATTGATATTATAGTAGCAACCTCAACTAGACATACTATGGTACCTCAACGTTGAGATTGTTACCATTTTCAAGTGACCTATAAGGCTCTTTAATGACATAATACTATTTTGTTCATTACTATAGCATTTTAATTATTGTCATAGTAACTAATATTTTGTATTGAGTAATATATTTTATTTTACGAAGTTGGTGTCATTTTAAAAGTCCACAAGAGAAAATATTTAATGAAATTGATCTTAATAATGTGTTCATTGTTTTTTTTTTTTTCTCGGATAAATTTCTTACCCATAAAGTTATTTCACTGAAATTGATGTTAATATTGTATTCAAAGTAAAATATTTCATTGTTAAGTCTAGGTTTACCCTTGAATTGATCAAAATAAATTATGAATTAAAATAGAAACAAAATATATCTCTATTATTATTTGTATTTTTGTATTTAAAATCTAACCTATGGAGGTTTACTTCATTAATAATAAATTAATATATGAGAAATTTATTACATGACATTCATCTTAATAATGTATGACATTGATCTTAATAATGTGTTCAATGTTTATTATTAATTTTTAACAATCAAAACTAATTAAGAATTAGAATAGCAAGAGCATATTAACTTGATTTTTTAAATACCAGAGGGGACACAAAAAGTGAGTGAACTAAATATTGAAGTGCTCAATGTTTATTCATGAAGTGTTTGAACATATTATATTGAAAGAACATATTAATATTCCTCTGAAACTTAGATTATTTACATAATTTCAATTATCATTAATATTGTATCTCTTGTATTAAAGCAAAGTTTATAAAAAAAATTGACTCATGGATAATAGTTTTTGTAAGAAATTTCTTACCTATAAATTTGTTTAATTACATAGTAATTGTGTTTGTTACCATTAATATCAATTATCAAAATGGCTAATAATAGTAATTATTTTATTTGTGTTGATTATAATGTTCACACCACTTTAAAGTTTGCAAGTTATTTAATTATCAAAAATCAAATTATTAAGGAATTAGATCAACAGTAGTACAATTTGGATTTATATCAAATATAATAATGAATATTAGGGAAACTCACTTAGAGTAGTACAATTTGCTTTATATCAAATATAATAATGAATATTAGGGGAAACTCACTTAGAGTAGTACAACTTGATTTATATCAAACATACACCTAATCTCTGTTGAAACTATATTGCTAGAGTCTAGTATTTATTGAGGAAGTGTTAAACATCTTTATATTGAAAATAATACTAATTAGCTACTTCAATATAGTTTTTAATAGACCGCATCTAGAAAAATGTTTTAAGTGAATTATTGGATTTGATTATGCAAGGTTAATATAGTGAGAAATTATGTTGATCTAAACAAAGAATTGAAAAGTTAAATATTGAATGGTGTCATGTAATTTTGCATAAAATAATACTAATTAGCTACTCAATATAGTTTTAATAGACCAAATCTAGAAAAATGTTTTTAAGTGAATTATTGGATTGATTATGCAAGGTTGATATAGTGAGAAATTATGTTGATATAAACAAATCATTGAAAAGTTAAATATTGAATGGTATCATGTAATTTGCATAAAGCATCATCACATGAACACATTGAAGTTGAGTCGTAAATTTGTATATATATGTATTAAATAATATAAACCTCCTCAAAATATAATATGAAAAGAATATTTGATATCCAACAAACATTGAAAAAGTGTACCTTCATGTATATTATTAGATCCTTCAAAGGACAAATTACATTCATGAATCATCTCCGCATGATCTCATGTTATCCTCTCGAGTAGATCAAGTACAACTTCTACAACACATTTGTTTATCTTGGTCTTCCTAAAATGTTTTTCAAGTATCCATGCCAAAACAATGGTATTGATTGGAATAGATTCAAGTTCCGTGTCATCAGGATTTGGTAACCAATGTTTTTCTAATATTTTTCCGATGTATTTCCCTGAACTAGGCTTCCACCAATCAACCTTACATGAAGAGTCTCACTTTGATCATCTTGAAAGATATCTGAGGTGGATTTTGCCATCCAAATCATCTACCCTTCATCCTCGTTTCCCGATCTAACTAGCAACATCTTTCCTTTTTTATCATCAATCATAGGATTGAATGTTGGCTTTGGCTTGTTGCACTTGGGTCCAACATATAATGGTCCATCTGCCACATTATCAAAATCCTCATCCATAATACTTGAGATTGCATAGAGTGCATCACGGTTAGCATTGACAATTTGCCTTGTCTTAGGCCATAAATCCTTAGAAGATGAATCACTTACTTCCACTATTGTATGATCATTGTAGATTTCATCTAATGTACCAAGAACTCTTCCCAATACTCTACTTTATTTTTCCATTCCTCTATAAAAATTGGTGAATCATAATTGTCGACAGTGTCTTTCCACATTTTTATGAATGAAGATATTCCTTCCTTTAGTTCTTTTAAATAGACATCATTCTCTTTGGGACCTAAGAAAGATGGTTTTCCAGTGGGAAATATAGGTCAAACTTGCTCATCTACATTCCACAAATCAATTGGTTCTGACCACTCAACATCTCTGATGGATTCTTTGTACCTAGTACTCGAACATCATTGAGTACAATAAATTAGAAGTACTGGACATTAAGATGTCCGACTAGTGCATTTTTTCCCTCCCTAATGTATCCAATAAGGAAACTTTTGAAGTCATACACCCTGTCAATCAATGTAGGTGGAAACTGTTTTCTTCATAATGCATGACATGTATCCATCATTTCAGGTAAATAATATATGTCTTTACTTTTTAAGTTGGAAGACATCTTCCGTATGTTCCATCTATGTCTTCATGAGTGTGTCCCACAAGCAAAAACCCAAACCTCTTCCTTCACATTTGTTGTTACAATTGGACAATGCAACAAGTGATAGAAACATGAAAAGATAACGCTTCTTATTATCACTTGTCAAAAGATTGTCCAACTGTATCAACAAATGTGGAGGAAGAGGTTTAAAATCAACATTCGGTTTTTTTTATATTCTATGAGATAGAAAATCATCCTTGTACACTCTACATTTGAGTAAATATTATTGTCTAGTAATGCATTTGGGAGTGGGTTTCTAGAACTTCCATTCTCATAAAGAAAATCACCATATATATCAAGGTATGGGTCTTCAAGGTCCTTCAAGCACTTTGCAAGGGATGTAATGGTAAATTGTGATCCCATATGTATAAATGGTAAGGAGAAATGACCAAAACCTCATGTATTATGCCCATGTGTTAACATAATTGTCAATGACAAACCCAAGTTTGTTCCTGCAATAGATTTCGATTTGACACGCAACCTTAAGATTGAAGTCTTTGTTTTGTCCATTTTATCATGGATAATGCTCAAATACTCCTTTGGAAACCGCTCTCACATAGTTCTATGGGCATAGTATCAATATCTTCCACACATAACAGCCTTGTTATGTGAGTTCAATCTAACTCGTGCCATTTCTTCCAACTCTTTGTAGTTGCGGACTTCATCTATTCTTTCAACACAATACATTCACTACAATTATTGAAGTTGGTATTGTTTGAGAATGCCACATATCGAAAATGATTATTCCAAATCTTGCTCATTGTTGATTGTGATATTGATGGTAATCGAGTTTTGAAGAGCCTCATTGATCTCATTTAACAAAGAACTTGTGTGTAGTAGAAGGCAACAATCTTAAAGGAGCAGACCTTCCATCTTCTTCAACTTGACATGTTTGGTTTGGTGAATAATCTGAATTCTCCATTACAATTCTGTGTAATATTTATATGGATGCCATGGTATGTGCACGTGCTTTGCATGTGTTGGTGTTACCATGAATGGTTTTGATGTGTCCATGCTGGAAATAATGTTGGTACTTATAGAAGGTGCTTTGAGGAATCTTATGTATCTTGTACCATGCTTTCTTACAAATAATATTACCATTAAATCTCATGTCCTTTACTTTCTAACAATAGGAGATAGGCAATGGCCATGGATTTTTGACATGACTGCGTTTGAAAGGATTGAATTCAAGACAAATTATCGAATATCATTCTTATTTATGTGTTCCATAATCCTAGCAACTGCAATGGCCTTCGTCCACACATGTTGAAGACAATCTTGCTTACAACAATCATCTGCTGCCAAAAGTCTGATTTCTTTCTCTTCATCTATCCTTGTTTGACATTTTGGAACTTTTTTTGTAGCCATAACTGCTTAATCTTTTATATGGCCTTGTTACATGCATATCATTTGATTCTACATTTTTTCATTATAAATATCCCCATCACATTTTCCTAAGGGACTTGTGTCCTCTATCACATCCCATATCACCACTTCCCTTAAGTGGTTCCTTGAACTTCTTCCTTGACTCTTAACATCTCACCTTTGTTGTTCACCAATTTATTTATTGGCCATCTAACCAAACAGTATATAGACTTATCCCCTATCCTACATATTTCACAATTTCCATGTATCTCTTCCACTCAAACACCGAAGTCCATTTCACATAGTGTTTCACCCTCAACCATATCATCCTCATAGACATTAACTATCATTCCTTTGGCAATGCACATGCCTTCTCCTGTGCATTCATGTGTAAGAAATACCCTTGTACATGTGAATGCAAACCTATCTTTGTGAATATTTGTGGATGATCATGACAATGACGCTCCAAATCGATTTTGGCCAAATCTCATAAGATTCCAATGCATCCCCCAGTGTATGCTCAAATCTTGTTTGATGTAGTAGGACCATCATGTTCTAACACCTTCTCAATTTTAAATACTATGCATCCTTTTTTTTACCATCCTTCCATGCACCTTTATGACCAAGATCTTTATTGAATACGTATCCCTCACCTACCTTCACTCCACATCGTAGAAGATCTACCTTGTCTCCAATAGAAAATGCGCAAGAAACATTTGCACCTATACACCAAATTAAGGAAACTTAGTATTTGCTAAAAACATTCAATACTATCAATAACACTTAACAAGATTTTCTAAAATAAACATTCAATATATTATCAATAACACTTAACACATGATTTCATATTTTTATTTACCTATGTTGTGCCTCAAGTCCACGATCTTCCATGGTTGTATGTCCCCTTAATCAACATCTTCTAGAATCAAATGTGGTTGAGTGGCATCAATTATCAAAACTGTAACATAGCCTGGATCAACCATTTCTCTACCATAATAAGTCCCAATGTCCGCATATTCAACCCTTCCTAGCCCAATAACTGGACCATTAATTATGAGGTCAACATAGTCCCCTTTTGTCAAAATTATATTTGTGGCATGATCGTGGCAATGACGTTCCAAATCTGTTCTGTCCAAATCTCATAAGATTCCAATGCATCTCCCTAGTGTATTCTCAAATCTTGTTTGATGTGTTAGAGGAGCATCATGTTTTAACATCTTCTAAATTTTAACCACTATGCATCCTTTCTTTACCATCCTTCCATGCACCTTATGACCAAGCTCTGCATTGAATATGGATCCCTCACCTACATTCACTCCACATTGTAGAAGATCTACCCTTGTTCAATAGAAAATGTAGAAGAAACATTTGCATCCGTGACACAAATTTAAAGAAACCTGCTATTTGCTAAAAAAAATTCAAGATACTCATCAATAACACTAACACATGTCAGACATTTTTATTTACCTACAGCCTCAAATCTATGATCTTCTTCCATGGATGGGCGTCTCCTTCATCAACATCTTCCACAATCATATGTGGTTGAGTGACATCAATTATCAAACTGTAACATAGCCTGCATCAACCATTTCTCTGCCATAATAAGTCTCGTTCAGACTCAACCCTTCCTAGCCTAATAACTTGACCATTAATTAGAGGTCAACATAGTCCCCTTTTGTTAAAATTATATTTTCCATTGTAACTCCTATGAATTCTGTAACACACAATTGAATTGTAATTTGTAATTAAGGTTAAATGATGTAAAGTGTCTCTTATATTTTAGTAAAAACACAACCTTCAAAAGTAATATAGTGGATTTTGTACACAATGAAAACCCTTTCCCCACCATCCACCAAAAAGAACTCTACATATAAATTACACACAATTAGAGATCCAAGTATATCGAGAATGAAAAATATCAATTCACATCAAACCACCAAGTTCCTATTTAACCATGGAGATGGCACTTGTTTATTGTTGTATGTGTATGAATTGTTCTCATACAAAAGTTTACAAAAGAAGAAAGGAGAGGCTTGATTTGAATTGTAACTATATGAACTTGGAATATCATCCATTGCTCATCTCATCGCACATATACCATGCCCATTCTATGATGTGCCCTAAGCCAAAAAAAATTATTTGTGTGTTTCACCCCCTAACTCAAAAGAAATTATGCCATATGATGGAGCTCCTTAGGTCAAACCTTAGGGTGTTTTAAGGCATAACACGAGCTCCTATCAAATAAAAAAGTTCTCTTAACGCTATACCATCATGTAGAGATTCTCTAGAAATGACATCCTCATTAGCCATGTGAATTTTTCCCCAATTGCTTTCTTTTGGAGGAACCTAATTTTTTCTATACTGACATCAACCTAAGGCTCTCAATTTCACAAACCACTCTCTCTAGAGATTTCAATCCTACCTAGGCTCCAATACCATATGAAATTTACACATACAAGAGAGACATAAACACAAGTGTGCACACATAGATAAATCCCATATCTAATGTGTAAATCTAAACCCAAGAAAACCACACAAAGATATATTTAGTACCCTTGACCAAGTCAACCAAGACCATGCCCAATTCAACCAACACCATATGTTTGAGACACATTATAATGTAGACAATAAGCCTTTTAAATACATTTCCAACACATGAAAACCATGGACTAAAACCATGTGCCACAATAAACCACAAACACTCAACGATTAACCTAACATGGCTTTGAAAGGGAAAGGAGAAATTGGTATTGCTAATGAAACTGATATGGAAACCAAGTCCCCTTACTACTAGTAAGGATGAAGTTCAATATTTAGGAAGAGGATAAAGTAATGTCCATAATAGAACCCTCATTTTGTAATAATATTCAAATAGTCAACAATAATTATAAGACCAAGGAAAAGATGTAGTACCATTTTCTAGTCCAAAATAGGTAATGTAACATACAAAAAATTTATAACATCAATTATGTGGGGGGAAAAGGTATGAGTGATCACATTTTTTTACTCCATATGTTTTCCTATTTTTCTAGTGTTATGGATGACTATAAAGTTTTGCAAACTCAACATTTCTAATTTCCCATTGAATTCATTGCCACAATCATTTTATACTTTGAAAATAATAACTTATGTTGAAAAGAGAAAATTCATATTTTGAGATGGTTTTGATGCATTGTAAGAAGAAATTAGAAGAATTGACGCAAGAACACCAAATATTGGGGGATAAGCTGTTTTCTATGCCAAAAGAAAGGGGAAAACAAAAAAAAAAAAAAAAAAAAAAAAAAAAAAAAAAAAAAAAAAAAAAAAAAAAAAAAAAAAAAAAAAACAATTTATGAAGTAATGTAAGGCCACACCACATGCCAACAACAGGGTGGCAAGCAACCACAAAATATAAGAACAAGAAAAATATAAGGTGCAATTATTGGCATATGCTAGGGTACATACAAAGAGACTATTGGAAGTAGAAGATTGCATTGTTTCATCTTGTCGAATGTAAAAATCAACATGATCAAAATTTTAAAGTTAATATGGAGAACTCCAATGACTAAGATTTCTTCACTATATACTTATGAACCACATAGCACATGACAAGGAAATAAAAATAGCTCCAGATTTATTGCCATCTTACATGAATAGAATTATCTAGTTCAGAGATAAAATCTGCCATAAAGTATATGACTTTGGAGAGTTGTAAGTCCCTATTTCTAATGGAGGAAGGAATATTCCACAAGGAGTGTTGCATGTGCCAAATTTGGTAAGAGATTTGAAATCTATTGCAAAAATAATATATTTTGATTAGAATGTTAAATTCCACTTAAAAATTTGGCATTGTGAATAACCAAGCAAGGAATGTTCGCTTACATGCTCCTAAGAAGGGAATTTATATGTTTTAACGTTAAATTTATAAGTTGCATCATCTATTATAGAAAATAGTTTGTGGACTAGTGTCATTAGAGGTTTCTTCATGTGAATGCCAAAACTCTATTAGAAATGAAAACGAAAAGCATGGTAAATTGGATGATGAACCAAAAAAAAATGATTATAGTTTGGACAATGAATACAGTAATTGACAAGCAAATTAGAAGGCACACTGTCTACACTAGAATGCAGGGTGCTAGATTTAGTGCATAGTGATATTTTCAGTCCTAAATATGTAGAATATGTATGTGGATGATTTTTAGAGATTTCATGATGCCATGTAAAAAAAAAACCTTGTATTTATTAGTCTAAAATGGTTGGTACATTTAATTTTTTCCACAATTTCAAGCAATGGTTGAAAAGTAGTTGGAGCCCTCAAATTATTTTGCAAGAAAGCTAGCATAATGAGGATCTCATGAGTCATAACCATGAGAGAAATCTAGTGCATGATAGATTACCATCTTGAACAAGCAAGAGCACATCTTAAACATCATCCCATCATGGGGGGGAAATCTAGTGCATGCTAGCTTTCCCTCTTGCACAAGTAGAGAAAATTTCAAAAACATCATCCCACCTTGGGAAATCTAGTGCATGCCATCTCTTTCCCTCTTGTACAAGTAGGGGCAGATCTTGAACAACATCATCCTCCTGTGGGGGGGAAAGCTAACACACTCCTAGTCAGTCCCTCTTGCACAAGCAGAGCACATCACTTAACAATATCATCCCACCATGTATGGAAAGTTTGTGCATTATAGTTATCCCTCTCATGCTAAAGTAGGATTGATTCTAACAACATCATCCCACCATTAGAAGTGTTAGCTAGCCCTTCTTACACAAGCAAGATTCCACCTTGAACAACATCATCCCACCAGTTGGGGGGGAAAGCTAGCTCATGCTAGATTTCTTTCTTGCACAAGCATGAGCTCATCTCTGGGACAACATCATCCCACCTTTGGGGAAGCTAGTGCATGCTAGCTTTCCTCTTGCACAAGCACAAGCTCATATTGGATAACATCATCCCACTCTAGGGAATTATATTCAGGCTAGCTTTCACCAATGGAAAAGCATGAGCTCATCTCGCATAACATCATCCCACCATTTGGGAAAGGCCTACGCACAAGCTTTCCCTCTTGCACAAGCACAAGTACATCTTGAACAACATGATTCCATCGTAGGAAAAAGATAACGCAGCTAGCTTTCCCTCCTTTCATAAGCACAAGCACAAACACATCTTGAACAACATCACTGCAACCTAGGGGGAAAGCTAAGGTGTTAGTTTCCCTTCACAAGCACTAGCATCCTAAAAATCATCTCACCATGGGTAAGCTACGCAGTGCTAGTTTCTCTTGCATAAACACAACTCGTAAACAACATCATCATTGCATCGTTAAGGAAAGCTATAAGGCAAGCATCTTTTCCATCTTGCATCAACACAAGTGCATCTCAACAACATCATTTCACCATGGTAGTTGGCTAGCGATGCTAGCTTTCTCTCTTGCAAGGAAAAGACAAATCTCAACATCATTCTAGTGTTGTGCATCTCAACCATCATCCTGAACATTGGGGAAAGGTAGTGTGTGCTAGCTTCCCTCTTACACAAGCATATACACATATCAAAAAACATCATTCAACCATGGGGGAAAGGCATAAAGCTATCTTTCTCTCTGCACAAGCACAAGCACATCTCAACATCATTCTCCATGGATAAACTAGGCATGCAAATCCTCACCTTTGCAGAAGCACAAGAACATCTTGAATAACATCATTCCATTGTGGGAGTTAGTGTGTGCTAGCTTTCCCACTTTCACAAACATAAGCACATCTTGAACAACAATCATTCCAACATGCTGGAGGAAAGCTTGAACATGCTAAACTTCCCTCTTGCAATACACAAGAACATCTCAAACAACATCATTCCATCATATGAAAGCTAGCGATGTTAGCTTCCCTTTTTCATAAGCACAAGTTCATCTCAACAACATCATTCTACCATGGTTAGAGCCTACTATCTTCCTCTTGCACAAGCACTAGTACATCTCAAACAACATCATTCCAATGTTGTGCATCTCAAACATCATCCTACCATGGGAAAAATGCACGCAAGGCTTTCCCTCCAAGTACACAAAGCATACACATCTCTAACAAGATCATTCCACCATGGGGGTGTTGCTGCCAGGCACATTTTTGCTCTTGCACAAGCACAAGAACATCTCTAACAACATCGCTCTTCTGGGTAAAACCGCTAACTTTCGCCTTGCAAGCACAAGCACATCTCTGAATAATATCATTCATTGTGGGGAAAATTCATCCCTCGGGTAAGGCTTCCCTTTCACAAAAGCACAAGCACATCTCAACATCATTCTAGCATACGAGGAAATCTTGCACATGCTAAACTTCCCTCTCGCACAAGCACAAGCATCTCGAATAACATCATTCCACCATTATGGAAAGATAGCTGCGGTTAGTTTCCTATTACTGCTAAATCACAATTGCATCTCTCAAAACATCATTCCACCATGGGGTAAAGCTAGTGTATGATAGCTTTCCCTCACACACAAGCACGTTACATCTCAAACAACATCATTCCAAGAGCAGTATCCTAATATCCTACCATGGTGCCATGATGCTAGCTTCCCTCTTACACAAAGCATATAACATCTCAACAATATCATTCCATTCATGGGGGAAAGCTAGTGCTAGCTTTCTCTGCACAAGCACAAGTGCATCTCGAACAACATCATTCCTCCTCAAAACTAGTGCATGCTAACTTTAGTCTTCTCAAAAGCTACACATCTTGAATAACATCATTCCATTGTGGGGAAAAGCAAGTGTGTGCTAGCTTTCTCCTTTTCACAAACACAAGCACATCTCAACAACATCATCCTAGCATGGAGGAAAGCTTGCACATGCTAAACTCCCCTCTTGCACAAGCACAAGCACAAGCACATGTCAAACAATATCATTCCACCGCTAAGGAAAGCTCACAGAAAGAAGGCTTTCCTCTTACATAAGCACAAGTTCATCTCAACAACATCATTCTACCATGGGAATTTGGCACATGCTAGTTTCTCCTCTTACACAAGTACAAGTGCATCTCTAACAACATCGCTCTCCAGTTTTTGGGAAAGCTTAGCTTTCCCTCTGCACAAGCACAAGCGATTCCAACATCATCCCACCATGAGGGAAAGCTAGTATTGCTCCTTACACAATCATATACACATCTCAAACAAGATCATCTCCATCGGTGTTAGCTGCAGTTAGCTTTATCTTTTCATTGGGCACAAGCGATCTCAACAACATGATTCCTCCTCATGGTAAACTAGTGCATGCTAACTTTCAGCCTTGCATAAGCACAAGCACATCTTGAATAACATCATTCCATTGTGGGGAAAATCTACCTTGTGCTATTTTTTCCCTCTTTCACAAACACAACAGCATCTCCAACAACATCATTCTAGCCCATGAATGCTTGCACGTGCTAAACTTTCCTCTTTCACAAAAACAATCAAATCTCAAAAAAATTTAGTCCACTGTTAAGGAAAGCTAAGGCAGGTTAGTTTTCCATTTTTCATAAGCACAAGTGCATATCGACAACATCATTCCATAATGGGGGAAAGTTAGCATGTGCTATCTTTCCCTCATATGCAAGCACAAGCTACATTTTGAACAACAACATCATTCCAAGAGTTGGGGAAAGATAGCACATGTTATTTTTCCCACTTGCACAAGCACAAGCGCATCTCGAATATCATCATTCCAACATGGGGAAAACTAGCACGTAAGGCTTTTCCTCTTACACCAGTATATACACATCTTGAACAAGATCATTCCACTGTAAGGAAAGCAAGGAAAATTAGCTTTCTATTGCACAAAACAAGTGTATCTCAACAACATCATTCCTTCGTGTGGTAAAACTATTGCATGATAACTTTTATTCTAAGGCAGGCACAAGCACATCTTGAATAACATTATTCCATTGTGGAAAGCTAGCATGTGTTGCTTTCCCATTTCACAAACACAAGTAATATTTCTAACAACATTATTCTAGCATGGAGTAAAGCTTTAACATGTGATACTTCCCTCTTGCACAAGCACACCACATCTCAAACAACATCATTCCACCAAGTATGGTTAGCATAAGCATCTTTCCCTCTTGCATAAGCACAAGTGTATCTCAATAATATCATTCCATTGTGGAGTAGTGTGCTACCCTGTATATTCTTCCTTTTTCACAAACAAGCACATCTCCAACAACATCATTATAGCATCGAGGAATGCTTGCACATGCTAAACTTCCTCTGGACCACAAGCACAATCAAATCTCAAACAACACGTACCACCATTAAGGAAAGCTAGCTGTTAGTTTTTCCTCTTGCATAAGTACAAGTGCATATCTAACAACATCATTCTACAATGGGGAGAGTTAGCACATGCTATCTTTCCCTCTACACAAGAACAGTTTTATTTTTGAACAACATCACCCATTGTTAGAAAGCACATGGTGCTTCCTCCCCGCATTGCCACAAGCACATCTCTAACATCATCCCACCATGGGGAGCTAGCATGTCTCTACATGAGCATATACACATCTCAAGATCATTCCACTGTGGAAGAAGGCGAAGCATCTTTCTCTCACAAGCGTATCCGGGACAACATCATTACCTCACAGAGGTAAAACTAGTGCATGCTAATCCCTCATTCTTGCGTAAGCCCAAGTACATCTTGAATAACATCACTCCAACATGGAGAAAGCTAGCCTGTAAGGTTTTGGCCTCTTTCACAAACACAAGAATATCTCGAACATCATTCTAGCATGGAGGAAAGCTTGCACATGCTAAATTTCCTTTCCACAAGCACAAGCACATCTCAAAACAACATCATTCCACTCCACATGTTAGCACACAAGCTAGCTTCCTTTCATAAGCATAAGTTCATCTCAACAACATCATTCTACATGGGGAAATCTATAATGCATAGATTTCCCCTCTTACACAGCACAAGTATCTCAACAACATCATTTAGTTTGGGGAAGCTAGCGATGCTATCTTTCGCTCTTGAAAAATCACAAGCACATCTCTAACGACATGATTCTACCATGGGGGAAAGATAACATGTCTTTTAAACAAGCATATACACATCTCAATAAGATCATTCCACCTGTACGTATCATAACACATATATCATAAGCACTGTGAGCATAATCCAGATTCTATTTAATCATCAAGTAAAGCTAATTCTAGCTAAGAGGGAGATAAACACATTAGGTCGAAGCACAGAGCACAATACACAAAGTTACAAAGGGTTCACCCACACCCTCAGGCTACATCCACAAAGTCTTCTCTTTATATTATCTCGGTCAAGAAATTACAACACAGATCTCTAATGACTCGACTTCTCAAGACAGACGTATGATTCCAAGGTAGCTCGCTAGATCCTTCTTCCTTGCACTATAGCATAAAATACAATACTTGCACTTAGCTTTTCAATCTCTTTACAATCATGCACGTAGCACTTGCAATATACACATCCAATCACATAGATCCAGCTACCTACATCTGTTTTCTCCTTTAGCTACATCACATAGATGTACTACTCTCTACTTACATTGCCTAAGTATCTATTTATAGATTTTCTTCATAAAATACCTAAGCGCAGTAAACCCAGTCGACATCCCTTTCCTTTTACATCAATCCAAACCTAAAAGGGACTCCAAAATAGGTCTTTGAGCCCCACTTCCACTACAGCTCCATCTTGGCAAGCTGTCGCAGTCTCCAAAATGGTCAAATATGACCAAGTATTCTTCAAACTTGTTCATAACCAAACATCATTCAACCTTTGCAATAAAGTTGTTCTCATTTCTTCCATAGGATGAATTGGACTACTGGTCTCTCCCCATGTCTTCTCGGTGACGTGATTCTAAATTTTATTTTTCCCACATAACTTATTTCCCTTCTCTGACACCATTACCTCTGGAGCCGAAAACCCCTCACCACTCCTGTGGGGCTCTCACCACCTCTAGATCAAGGATCATTCCTACTGTAAGGAGTTGAATTGTCTCTTGGGTCCTTGTTGAACCCTAAAACTATATTCCACATGCTTTTTCCTTTTCCCCACATGTAAATTTGCATTTGCAAGGGTCTAATTACTTTAGCCTGAGAATTCCACAATGACCTCAGCAAACCGTGGACTAAAGATCTTTAACTGTAGCAGTCAAGGGACACTTCATAGATTTGGGATTCAAGAGTTCTAATAACAACACACTAGGATTCTCGTGAACGTCGAATTCATGAATAGCCAAACAACGACAGGGATCAACAACTCACACCGCGACCGAGATCTATGGCTCACGTGAGATTTTGGGACTGTGCTCGGGTTTTCCTGCCTCCAACATGCACAATTCCTAATATGTGAACGGCTTAACTTGCATATTGAACATTTAACATCTCATTTCTGCATCTATAGGCCTACTGCTATTTCGGTCTCGACACTGAAGCTTTTCTGCCTTTGAACTACACTCCTTCCAGAGGTCAAAATCAATACACAAGGCCTCGATCAACGGGTCCACATTTCCTCAACAACTAATCCAATAGATGGACTTCAAATTTCTCACGCCGTGATTTTAGAAATTGAAACAAACTACACCACAAAACTTATGGAGTGTCGAACTCTGAACTCCAATATCTATCGACACGTGTTCATGGCACCAATAACCAAGATCTACTCTGGGCTTCAAATATTCAGGAGTTTAGCTCACTCTTGCAACAATGCTTCAAACTCTCTGGATAGATGGACTTTCAGATACACATTTATACATGGACACATGTCCCTCGGCTCACCAACCAGCCTAGATTGACTTTGAACTTCAGAATTTTCTCCCTCCACAACACACACCTAAAAATTGTTGGAATCTCCATGAAAGTCCAAGGACTTAGTTTTAACACATGCTCCTTCTTCATACATAACAACTGTGAAAGGATCTGTCTCCTTTTGAGAAAATCTCGTCCAATCACCCTCCAATGAAATGGATTCTTCCTTTTGAGAATTAAATATCACTATCCTTCTTGAGCTTTATCAAATCAAAGGACTTAGGCTTTGGTGCACACCTTGTGCTCCTCCTTAGTCTAGAACCTAGACTATCTTCTAACGCACACTTTCACTACATTCCCTAAGCTTGAGACTTAGAAAATCTCCGTGTTCGTGATGTCAGCTTCCTCCTTGAGACTCTTTCATCACTTCACTAATTTTTTACCATGTGCACACCTTGCACGGGTCTATACTTTGAATTTGTATAATCAAACGAGTATATGTACACTCCTTGCACTCACTCTACAAAATTCACACTATCTCTCCTAAGTTATTGAGTATGTAAACGACTCTTCCTTCACACTCCTTGTGTGGGAACTATGCACTCCCTTTGCACTAGGATTTCATAAGAGAAACCATTGAAACTTATAGAACATCAGAGGTTCATTCATTCAACAATGAAATACACACACACAGGAATATAAACATATAAAAGTAGATAACATAACATTACCAAAATAGCCAGAGATAAGCAAACTCCTATTACGTGAAGTAAATCTCTATTATATTCCTTCAAAAAATATTATTTACAAGAGGTTCAACAACTCTCAACTTCTTTCCACAACTAATCAACAATCTTTCTTCAACAACTAACTAACAATTCAATAACTTTTAGCAGCCTCCTTTGGGCATAGATTACATACAGTTATACATGAAAGGGGATTCTCGATTCTTCCCTCCGCATTATTCTAGTTCTTTCATATCATACTTAAAAGCATCCTACCACTAAGATTATTACAATAAATATTCATTTACATCTTTATATTTGAGGCGATGCTCAGGATCTATACAAACTACTGTCCATTAAAGGAAATTTTAATTATCCTTACAATATACTGGCTCTCTCTTCTTTGAGCCTTTTCAAACTTTATTACATTAAATGACAAAGGATTTAAAACAAAACTAGGTTGGTGCTTCTCCAACCTTTGGGATATCCCTCCTAGTGTGTTGTTGCATTGGCTACTGACGCGTTGCTAAGTTGGAGAGATGATACTACATCAATGTTGATGATCTATTCATAATAGGAAATATTGAAGAATTGATGGAAGAAATCAAAAGATTGTTGTCATGGGGAATTTGAGATGAAAGACCTTATTAGTTGCATTATTGTTTAGGCCTTGAGGTATGGAGAGTCGGAAGATGGTAGACACTAATCACATAAAGTGAGTATAAAATGGATTTAATCAAGAGGTTTAATATGAGTGAATGTAAACAAGTGTTTACTCCATTAGAACAAAATATTAAGCTCATCTGATGATGAAACTAAATAAATGAATGGTACCTTGTATCGACAATTGGTGGGAAGTCTAATTATCTACTCATACCTAGGCTAGATATTGCATATTCAAGTAGTATACTTATTCATTTCATGGCTAAGCCTCATGACAATCATTGAAAATAAGCAAAGAGTCCTTAATATTTGAAATAGGCTTTTAATTTTGGTATTAAATACAATCGATAATTTTAATGTCCTAGCTTACACGCTATTCAAATTCAAATTGCAAGGGATCTTGGTGATGAAACAACCATAGTTGGTGCATTTAGAATAGGATCCGTGGATCTTGTCATGGAGCAAGAAGTACCACCCTTGTTTCCCTTTGTCATCCACCTGCTTGGCACAAAGGTGTATGTAGTGCCACTTGTGAGGCACATTCTTGAGGTACATTCTGAAGACGCGGGAGAACAAGAAATACCAACAATCATCAAATGCGATAACCAAAGATCCATCAAACTGACAAATGACCCAATGTATTATCATGCCAGATCAAAGCATATTGAGACACATCATTTTGCAAGAGAGAAGATATAGTCAAAGGAATTGACTTAAACTATTGTAATATAGATTATAATGTGGGAGACATATTTAAAAAAGCCTCTTGACAAGGCAAAATTTGAAATTTTTAGACATAAGTTAGGTGTTGTAGAAAATACATTTATTGATTATGGGAGTATTTTAATAAAATATAGAAACTTAGAGGTGTTAAACAAGTCTTAGAGAGTTCAAATTTTGCTTGAACAAGTATCTATATGTTTAGCTTTATATCACTATTCTATGAGGCACTTTAATCATATGTTCTTCTATAAATGTAATATGTTTCTCAACAATAAGATCGAAAGTGTGAATGGGACAATTCTTCTAATCTCTCCATGTGAAATTGATTGGCCTATTTGTGTTTGAATGTTGCGTTTATGATTCACCTTTTCATTAAATTCTAAGAAATAATCTTACAATATAATTAACAATCATTCACCATAGTCTCAGGTCATACAATAAACCTTTATTCATTATTTAATGGATTTCTTTATATTGCATCATACTCATCATATTTTATGTATGTTGGAAAGTATGTTTTAAAGATACTCATTTACACTTAAAGAACCACCTTCTTGAACAAAAGAGCAAACATAAGGAAAACTAGAACAAACAAAAATCCACCAAGTAAAGAAAAAGTAGAGCGCACTGGAGTAAGATTGTCTTAGAATATGGTTATGCCATAGTAATATTTTGACTTTGAGTAGGTACACATTTATTAGAATTTTTTCGTTTAGAAGTTAAAATAAAGTAAATTATGATAAGCCTTAGGTTAAACATTTAGAATGACCATTTTTCTTGGAGATATTTCATGAAATCCATATAAAAACTATTTCATAAAACAACTAGACCACGCCACTACCAAAGGATTCCATCCTTATTTTACATTTCCATCTTTGTTTTACATTGATCATACAAAGCAATTCCAATAAGAAGTTAACCCAAGACAATGCAAAGGTAACTCTTTAAAATTTAAAGGAATATAAGATTACTATAATAATAATGATAATATTTTAAATTATTGTTTAATTAAATATCAAAGCTTCTTATATATGCATCTGTATATGCCACCTGAGCTGCTTGCTCCCACACCCTGGGGCAGGGGTTGGAGCACATCGGGCATTTTAGCCGTTCAAACCAATGACTAGGGATATTGGCCCGGGAACTGGTCTTGCTGGCTGGTGAATCGATTCATTAATGGATTTAAGGCAATTCCTTCCAATAAACCACCAGGGGGGGAGGTAGCAGCATAATAGGCTTACTAAACATTATTTTCGGGTACAACCTACCAAGGGCAGTTGCTTCAATGCAAGGTGGGGTATAAACCCTTTATGAACGATGCGAATAGCAACTGGCCAGACTCGGATGGAGGGATGAGCCCACATAGATAGGGAGCCCGGAGGAGCTCCACAAATGGCCATTTCCAAGCAAAGATAAATAGTTCGCTCTCCTTTCCCCCAATTGGTATTCCCAAGCTTTTAAAATGAATATAAGATTAATATAATAATAATGATAATATTTAAAATTATTGTTTAATTAAATATAAAAGCAATATAAGGCTAAATTTTAAAATTATTGTTTCAGACAACCAACAAACAACTAACAAGTTAAGTAGAGAGAAACCATTAGAAATAATTTCAACTTGTCCATTGTGTCCTCTTACACTGATTTGCAAGCCATGTACCATGGAATAAATATGAATATGACGAACAACAACTGAAAAAGAAGCAGTGAAGTACAACTAATCTTGTATTGGCAATCGTACCCACAAATCTCATTATTATGTCAGTTGGATTGTTTCCATTTGACGTATCCCTCTGGGGGTTCATATCTATCGACAGTTTCCATTAAAATTTTGCTTTGAAATCAAAATAATGCTATTCAAGCTTACGTTATAATTGCAGGCATGGGGTGAGTTCCTCTCACGCTGGGCACGACCCGACAGGGATCTAATAATTGTAATAAAAGCTACATAATTGTAATAAAAATCTTTTCTATCTAAGCACCTTTGCTTCTAGGCAGCGCTCTTTCACGAGGCAACCAGCGTGCAACTTAGGCATAAGTTAGAGCCCCATATGTTGTAAGTGGTTGGGGGAAACCTGGTTCGAAAATAATCTGTTCTTGGTTCAGGACGAAAGGAAACGGCTGGTTCTAAACTAGAGAGAGATTTCATGAAGTCTGATCACTGAAGCATCATGTGTCATCATCTTGTCAAAACGAAGAATTAGTCATTTGTTGTAAGTAAAAGCAATTGCAATAAAAACGATTTTGTATAAGATATAACAGAAAATATCGAAATTTAGAGATTTTTTACTTTTGTAATATCGAAATATCTAAGAAACTAGGAACCTAATAACGCAGCAACCGTTGGCAAAATCGCCCTCAAGGAACCTGATAACGCAACAATCGCTAAGGCAAACGCCAGCCTCGGAGCTCTCCAGGATCGTAAAGGCCCCGGAATCGACCGGAATCTACCCTGCCCAGATCCACACAAACACCAAAAGGATATGTTTCTAAGTGCGCCCAAACTGCTGCAAATATGGAAATAGTAAATTTCATTCGCCTACTTTTCATACGTAAAATAGAAAACACATAATCGCAATGTTTTACTGTAGGATTTTTTAATTCTATATAATTGGTATGATTTAGAAATCGGTTGGAGAAATCAAATTCTTGAGATACCACTTCATAAGGTACGCTACACCATTGTTTTTATACTAAAATTCTAAATAAAATTGATTTTATAACAAATTAATTTGTTAAAACTGATTTTAAGTTAAAAGTTTATATATAGAAACCCTTTGAAGACAATCATTGTGTTCAATCTTAATTATGTATATGTTTATATGATCATTTTGTTTTGGATAATTTAACATTTTGTAATATTATTACTTATAGTAATTTGGATAGTAATTAAAACGTAAAGATCTTTTTAAAATGTCATATAAATTTGGATAATAATTAATAATGATTATTATCATTCCAACTTGATAATTAAGAAAATAAATTCAATGTTTCAGTTTTATTAATACTCATATCTATATACTTTATAAATGTGAACTGTGATTTTCATAATAATTTATTTTTGGTTTTTTTAATAATTTTTTATGGTGAAAAGGAAGCTGATTTTTTATAAATATAATAATTTAACCATATTATAAATTTTGACATTTGATTTTTTATTCATAAAGACGTGAAAGTTCAACGCAGTTAATTCATTTTGAATTTGCATTTATTATTAAATGTATAATTTTCATTCTAAAATTGAACTTTAAAACTAAAATAAATGTTTTTTAATTATATAAAAAATTTATTTATTTGTTATCTTATTAGTTGATGTTTTAGATGTGATTAATTTTATATGGTTTTAAACAAAATTATTAGACAACAAAATAATTTTAAAAATAAAATAAAAAATAAAAAAATTCAATATTTTATTGATTGTTTATCATTAATGTTTATGGT